>PTEX01000076.1:2341720-2626229 GCA_003342815.1 Eudromia elegans
TTTTTTTTTTTTTCAAATTTACCAAATGAAACTTAAGGGGGATTTTGTGATTTCCTTTGTCCAAAAGTCTTAAAGTCCTGCTGCTCACTGACACTTACCATGTGTAGGGGTAAAGATGAATATCTGTTATATAATAGATGCTTTGCAGTAAAGTTTATTTCATAAATCAAAGGTCATATTATATTAACAATTATCAGCTAATCTTTATGCAAATTCTATCCTTTAATGATGTTTCTAGTTCTTTTTCTTACAGAAGTTGCGATGCTACTTGTGAAATGATCCTGTACTCTATTGAATTAATGAGCATCTACTGAATGAAAAAAAATCATAAAAGAAAGGATCCTTTGGATAGTTCTATAGCTCGCTCAATCTTTCACTCAATGAAAGCACATTTTCATTACTGTAAATAATAGTCCTTTCAGAGATTAAGAGTTCTCTTAGTTTTATGTGAAACATACCCATTTAGAGATGACATACAGAGAAGCTACTTTGATAACAAACTACCAAACTCTGTTAAGTTAATATTACTGAATGGATAAGATTCATGTGAAAGTATACTAGATGCTGATGATGTAAGGAAAGTTTAATGTACAACACAGATCTACATTAATGCATTAATGAAACAAGGTAGCAAACTTCCGCCAGCTGCAAAGCTATCTAAAAAACAATTTCAAAAGAATGTCAGTTAAATGTTTAGATGATTGTATTTAAAAATATATTTATAGACAGTGAAAAAAACCACAGCTTGTGTCCTACCTGGCCACCTGGCCATCACCTCTGACATCTGCCTTACTTCTTACCTTCCTCTTAGCATCTCCATCTGTGTGGCAGAGTTTTGTTTCTTTGTTTGTTTTTTCCCTGGGGTTAGATTTTTGTAGTCTTTGGTGTATTTTGATCCCCAAACTGCTTACTTGGTTTTGAATCTTCCCTCACTTCCATCTTTACTGCATTGTTGCTTTACTTAATTATCAATAATTGAAAGCAGTTAAAACATTTTCTTGATATGAAAATCTTTAATTAGTCCATAAATAATTCTAGTTATTACTGTTTAACCTCTTTTCCACAGGCATTAAAATTCAAAATACTAATAAAAAATAAAAAAGTTGGAACACTGGAGGAAACTATTCTCAGGAAGGGTAAAGACAGTCATGGCGAGACAGGGGAAATTGTAGAAGAGGTAAATCCTTCTGATGAAGATGAGGCAGATGAAAGAACCCCGTTAAGCCCAATGTCAGAGACATCAAAAAGAAAAAGTGAATGTGAATATACACCCCCACCTCGAAAAAAGCCAAAGGTAAAAATCTTTTTTTCTCAGTTGAGTTTGGCAAACATTTGGAAGTGCTTCTTCTTCCTTTTTAAAAAAAAGTATTATTTCAACTTAGAATAATTCAAAATTACACATTTCAAATCTATTTCAAAATAATATTTTTCAACTTAAGGTTTTGTGGGGTTCATGATTCCTATGAGATACTCTGAAGAAAACAGGAACATAATTTAGGATCCTGCCCTTCCCTCCTGTTGTCCCATCCTAAATTCCACCTGCAGCTTTCACAGTCAATTTGATGCTTGTCCCAGGCACTTGGTACTGCAACAGGCCAACATAAGGCTGTCTGACAGCCCTGTTGGACTCAAGGCCCTTCTGTATAGAAGCTAGTCAAGGTTTAGTGTATCCCAGTGGTAAAGGACAATTATCTTCTGTCTGTTCCTTCCTCCAGCCCAATAGTCAGACCTGGAGATTTTGAAAATAGGTGCTTTCACCTATTTGCTTGCAGTCTGAATTTAGGTGAAGTAAGCTGGAGGCTTTTGGCTGCCCTAAGAACTTTCTGAGCACTTAGGATAAGAGAAAGGGCATTGTTGTGTTTATCATGAAAAGATTTAGACTGAATATTGCTCCCAAAGACACACTTTAGAAATGGGATGCAATTTCTTTTTTATTTCGTTGGTACTCAGTTTGTAATCCTCCCCGCCTCCCAAGTTTCCATTCTTCACCATGGAAATCTGTTGCTCCATCAGCTTTAAAACTCCTTTCTTCAAGCTTTATAGGCAGGCAAGAAATACACAGTATTCAGTGATTTTTGCACATCATGCTCTAAATAGCAAGAAATTGACAACACTCCTCCCAATTCTCTGTTTATACTGACAGGTAGTGGGCACTTTTTTTTCTTAAGGACATTTAGGCCATGAACTTTTCTTCTGCCTTTTTTTTCCCCCATCAAATACAGAGAGATGGCAACGAAAAATTCTGAGGACATCTGGAGTCCTCTTGCAGCAGAGAAGGCCAAATCTGTGGCTAATAGTGTCACATGTATTAGTAGGGTCACATACCTTTTAAGCATCTTGTTGCAACAACAAGCTGTAACAACAACCACAGCAGAAAGTCTGGTGATGTTCTACAGTCAAAAGAGGCTAGGGTTTGGGGATCCCTCTATCCTCAGTTAGATGGTGGAAGAGTGTTGAATGGACAACCCAGATACCCTAGAAACACCCTCAATGCTAACGGCCCTGTCCAGAGAGTCAAATTATCTAGCAGTTCTGTGCTGGTAGGCTCTTATTGCTCAGTAGGGAACACAGTCCCAGAATAAGTAATGCACTTTACCTTCTTGTGTATTCTAAGGACCACAGGCTGACAAACAATTTCAGATAGGACTTTGTCTTCAAAAGGTTTAATGAAAAGTAAACATTGGCAGTATCAGCTCCTTGCTGGCAACTACCACTGATTAGCTCACAGGTTAAGACAGGCGAAGAGGCCACATAGCAATATAGAACTGGACACATATTTTAGATACGAATAAATGGTGCAAACGATGGTAAATATCAGTAGTATATGTACCAATCTCAAATGCAGGGATCTTACAGATCACTGTACCAGGAGGCACTGGAAATGTCTCTCCATTTACTTACCCCACATTCCTATAATGGGTTACAATAATCTTAATTGTTTCTGGATAAATCAAATATTTCTTTTACTGCTGAATGTCCTATTTTAGGCTAAGTATTCACAAACCATGACATGTTTTTTCAAAGTTTTAGGCATTGAAAATGATCTTAAACCTCTGTATTGTTAATAATAATAGTAAAATATGTGATAATATAATGTTGTATATTCTTCCATTATTTCATATTATTATTTCATTTTATGGTTTATAGATGAAGAAGATAAAAATTGCCATTGAGTTGTCAGATCTTGTGATTTATACCAAATCTCAGAAATTTGAAAGCTTTGAGCAGTCACGAGAAAGTCAGAAGTGTTATGAAAATAACTCAATTGGAGAGACTCGAGCACGAAAACTTGTAAAGCATTCAGGTATTTTCATTTAATCAGATGAAAGTTTGTCAAGTATTGCCATGGCTCATTGTTTAGACACTGGAAGAGTTGATAAACTTTAAGAGATATATATTTTCAATTCTATTTGATGTTTTTTTATGACATTAGTTTTGAAAGTCTGTCATTTGTACTGCCTCTTTACATTTCAGTTGGTGTTCTAAGCAAAAGATGAACTCAGCATTGTTTTAAATTAGTATCTTTTAATAAAAACAAATCTTAACATAATGTAGAATATATATGACAACTTTTGGATTTCATTTTTCTCCATCAAATGATTTGAATGCAGCAGCCAGTACTTGAAAATGTATGGAAAAGGATCTTTTTTTTCACATATAGGGTCTGCACAGACCCTACAGACCCTGTTTAGAGCTGGGCATGCCATACGCCCTGCTTTGATGGTAACTGCAGAGAGGAGAATGCACGCAAAAGAATGACTAAACCCCAAGGCAGGCAGTTTGCTCCGTTGGCCCATGTCTTTAAAGCAGGTCAAGATGGATTTTCCCTTCTGCTCTGGGGTGTCTCCATCTGGCACAGGCAGGGCCGTGCAGCTTTTGCTGCTTTGACTCTGGCTGATTGGCGCCTGGCTCAAGGAGTGTAAGAAACGGAGAGCACAGGCCACGAGCATCAAGGCTGCCCCGGGAGCATCCATGCGGGGCCTGCCCAGCTGCCCGGCACGTTTTCCTGTCAGTGATCCTGGGGTTGGGTGGGTGAATGGTGCCAAACCACATGGAGATTTGCAGGCTCTTGCTGGCTATCCATAGGCTGCCTTCTGGTCTCTCTAGCAACACGGTGAATGTACAAGTGAATTGCAAAGAAAGTGTGTGATGGTGGAAAGGAGCAGCATGGTAGTCTTGGAAACCTAAAGCTTTCTGTTTAATTACTCAGTTGGAATAGTGTACATAGAAATCATTCTATGTGTTCCAAGTATGTGTAATTTATACCTTTTTAGGCAGACACATCAGTAGGAGTAAGGAAATCAATTCACTTCAATAGTTAGCCTCTGCTGAGGGTTACAGATGTACCAATCACGTGCCAGTGATGCATTGTTCACTGGGTTTGAGATTATTCATTTATCTTACATAAACCTCAAACCAGCAATGAAGCTCAGATCATCTTAGAATATGTATATATTTCCTATGAAACAATTTAAGAATGCCTAGTTTTATTATCAATTACCTGTTTTGTATCCTTCCAGTTCTTTAGGAAAACACCATGGGTATAAATGTCAAAAGAATTTATTTACCAAACAAAGAGGCAAAGAATTTCTCCCTGAAGAAGAAATGACTCTCAATTGTTGAACTGCTAGCAAAGTAGCAAAAGTCTGCCCTATACTATCACATTGAAAATTTTAAAAATAGAATTTTAGCCATATATCAGTGGCCTATATACTAACTTAACATGCGTAGAAATGTGTTAATACCTGAGTATTTTCTGTGTCAAGGATAAAAAATTGCTAGATAAGATTATTTACTCAGACAGGATACATTTCAAACACAGAGCTATTAATTCAGTGTGTCTTACCCAAGACCAACCCAAGTGTTTTATCACTCTACTTTCAGCTCAGGAGTTTATTGGACATACTGCAAGGTTCATTACAAGAATCTATCCCAAAGGAACAAGAACGAATTCCTCAAATTACAATCCTCAAGAATTCTGGAATGTCGGTTGTCAAATGGGTAGGTGCATTTGCAGTCAGTTTTGTATTCATGGCTGTACAAACACTTACTAAAGGCTTTTCTTTTTCTTTTTTTAATGTGATATTAGTTATATATCTTCCCTTAGTGGCATCACTTTTATTTTCTGTTATGCAAACTTCTCCTTCAGTCTGCATATGCCAGCAGTTTTGCCTTCTTAAATTTGGCTATAGAATTGCTAAAACAATGCTGTCAGTTTTTGAAATTGAGTACATCTAATTCTAATTGATTATAAGTATCAGTATTGAATAGCTGTAATCTCATCCCTGATATCCTAGATTATTATAATTCATTGATTCTTTTAAATTACCATGGATAATTGGAAATTGTATACTAAGAAAAACATCAGTAAAAACAATACAAAGTTATTAGCCCATGAATCTTATTTTGTACTACTCCCAGCCCTAAGACTAAGTAAAGCATAGCTTTATCATTTAAAACACTGTGGCAAAACATACGTATATAAAACTTTCAATAGCTAAAACAGAATTTTCTTCTTTATTTTCATATAATTTCCTGTTTTTATTTAACAATTCTATAGTATTTGTCTATGGTTTTCTCTAAGAAGTGTCTAAATAATAATTCATATATTACTGCTTTCCTGTTTTGGCTGAAATTATGATGTTATATGTGTATCTATGTTTTGAAGTAAAAGTGATCATGTTATGCATTGAGCGCTGTACTGTAAGACAGGACAATTTGCAATGCACTTTCAAGAAAATTAAAATAGATTATATTCATTTCTGTTCTCTATTATTTTCACAACATCCATGCTTGCTTGTCAGTTGTTTTCAAGGTATGACTAGAGCATCCTCATGAGGGAATGGTAGTGTGTCTTTTAAAAAATTTTTAATTGCTTCCTCGCCCAGCTGAGGTCTAAAGAAAATACAGATTTAGCTAAAGGACTAGAGCTGTAGGAATGCAATTGCTGTCGCTTTCTCTTAAGGATGGTCCTAGAAATGTAGAAGTGATTATGAGGAAAAAAAAAAAAAAATATATATATGTACTTAGGAATTTTCTCACAGCAGTGGAATCCTCATCTGGAGGATCCTTTGAAATTTTCACCTATCTTATGTGACGAGGATGGCACAGATGTAGCTGATGTGGGCACAGTACTTCATACTGGTGACAAGAACTCTCAAATTATGAAAAGTAGTGTATGTGCTCCTGCAAAGAAGAACTCATGCTCCTGGTCAGCAGAATACCAAAAAACAGCTGGGAAACGCTGCCACTATCCCCAGTGACCAGACACAAGCAAATTAATTTTATTACCTGCATTTTCAGTACTTTTCAGTATTTTTTCTCTCTCTGAGCATGAAATAACTGTAGGTTCTGTTTCTCTTCAGGTTAGTCTTTATTTTGAGAAGGTTAAAAACAAGCACGAATTCTCTACTCACAAGCTTTGGAAAACCTCTCCCCTGTAAGCATGTACAGCTTTGGACACAAGTTCTGCTTCGTCTTTTTGTTCTCCAGCTTGAAAGATTGTCAGTAACAAAATCCTCTTCTTAGTCACTCTGCTCCCCCTTCTTCCATCTGAGATGAAGTAGAGCGCAGTCTTTTCTGCGGCCATAAATATTCCACCTTTTGTTCTGACTCTGTTCCGTGGGTGCCTGGGGGCAAGCAGGGCAGCTTGCCTCAGGCTCCCTGTTTGGAGAGTTGATCCAGGTGGTCTCCCCTTGTTATGTCTGCTCAGGCAGGGAGGTCCCTGCTTTGCCTTTGCCCACAGGGCCCTGGTGTTTCCATGCAGCCTCACTCTAGCCTCTCTTTTTCACTCATTTCCTTCTGAGTAAAGTGTCGTCATCTTCAAGTTACCCTCTCAGGTACTGAGCTGATGTTAACAGTGTGCCATTTCCAATCAAATATGCATGTCAATATTATTTCATTCACCTTGTATTTATACCTAGGTGACTGGTATGTAGTATTTCTGCCGCTGCTCTCCTATAGCTACAGATCTTAAACGGAGCATCATGCCACAACCTTCACTGTGAGAGTTGCTGCTCCCACTTCTGTGTCCCAAACTGCAGGCAGTGGGACACTGCCTCAAGCCTCAATTTCTTGCTGTGTGCTGGACTACCCCAAGCTATGTCATGCTACTAATGATACATGACTGATGTAATGTGGGAGATTCCCTGAAATCATCCAGCCGGAGCTGTCTGTTCTGTGAAATAACTGAACCAAACCCAGACCTCAAAATACTTCAGTAGTTGTCCTGCTGTTATAACTTTGGTTTCCTCTACTCCCTGTTGTAGTGATACATACTTTTATGGCTAAAGCACATGTAAAAATACTAGTTAGTATAATTTTGGTTTGTATCTGTGTTTATACATATTGTTTATGGTGATGATTTGGCTTTGGGTGAGACAGTGGTGGAAGCAACTTGCTGTCATGGCCCTACCACGTCAAATGTGTTTAGTTATGTCCTGTCCTTGTGGTTTATACTCAGCTAGCCAACACGATGCTATCATGAGAGCAATGCCCTGAGCTACTGCTCTCCTGAGTATCTTTCAGTAGTAAGGACCAGTAAGTTTGTTTCATATTTCTAGGAAGTGCTGGACAGAGGGGCTTACTTTTAAACTGAATTTATCACCCATTCCCTATTGTATTGCAGTTTACTGGTTTTATTTCCATCTTCTTGTGGAGGATGCCCTTTCATCTCTATGATGATTTCTGTAAAGAAGATTCCATATGGGACTGAAATTTTTCAAAATTACTACATTTACTGTTGAATTAGAGTATATTTTAAAGCTAAGTAATTCTGAAGATTTGCATCTGAAACATGATTTTTACTGTATTGGGGATGTGGGAACATTCCTGGCAGCATTAAACAGGAAGTGGTTAGATCTGCCCTCTTGGTCACATCACTTGATCTTCATTTAGAGGAGTATTTCTCTCATGGGAGTATGCTGATTATAAACTAGTCTTTGCATATATTATTTCCAAGGCATGTCAGATCTAATCTTGATTCCTTAACTTGTTTTGGATGGATATCTGGCAGAAATACAATGGTACTCCAAAAGGCAGCTCACAAAGCTCCACTCAGGGAACATCCTGCAAGGGTATCACCATGCTGATGCCCTTGCTCTGATTTGACAAAGATTTTTTTTTTTTTTTAAGTTGTGTATGCTGTGTCCATATGTCTCACACATCTCCTGTGTCAACCTGCCACTGCTCTCTCCATCCCAGAAACAGAATTAAGCCTTTCAAGGTCCCTTTAACTCCTTCTCTAAAAATCTCCACAGGACCTTCACCTTTCTCCCTCCTTACATTTCCTCTCCCTCAGCTCCTTTAATCCTTCCTATATCTGCAGGTTCACCCTCCTCAATATCATAGCATCCCTTAACATCCCTGACTCTTCTGGCCAAGTAAAGGAAATATCTTGAGTCTTGTCTTTGCCATCAGTTTTCTCTAAACTGTTGAGAACGTACGGACTCAGAGCACTCTGTTTTTCCACTAAAGGTGGCTGAAATGGGTCTGCAGGTTTGCTATCATGGAGGATGAGAATTAGGTAATTGTGTGAACCCTACTTCTGTAGGAAAATAAACGAAAAGCCAGAGTAAACTGTTCTGAGTTTCCATAAACTCACTGCTGGATATCACCATGCACTCCCTTTCCATTCTCTGAAAAATAAGGCCCAAAGAAATGGAATAGATTTTTGAACAAACAGATTTTCTGGAGAAAACTACCTAGAATGACTTTTTACAGTCTAAAAAAAATTAGTATGCCTCATGCACACAGCTGCAGCACAGCACTGGAGAGAACTGGTTTGGCATATCCAAATATCTTTTTTATTTACTAAATAAAATGGAAAGTAAAGATTTATGCATAGAAAGAAAATTCAGGACTGTTATTTAAATAAACAGATATCAAATTTATTATATTCACTGAGAAAAATAGAGCAAAACACAAAACCTCAGTGAAAAATAAAACAAGGCTTAATATCCTTTCAAGTATGTCCCTTGAATTGGTGCAAAAGAAAAAAAAGTTATTCCTATACAGCATAACAGTCTACAGGAATGACCAGAACATGACCTATGAAAAAATCGTGGTTTGTCAGGTACAGAATTTGGTGTTGGAAGAGCCCAAATAAAGCATATGTATTTAGGAGCATGCATAGAAATTTATAAGCCACTAAGAAATTGCCACTACTTGTATGATGGAATTTTTAAATCAAAGCTTTGCTTTTGGCCTGTAAGACTGAAATGCAGTTTAGCAATGACACATCTGCTTTGTGGCTAAATCTTGCACTCAATAATTTGGCAAAAATTAATGGATAGAAAGATGGGCTAAAGGGGCTTCTCTGTCTAGTTCTGATTTTAATCTTAACAGAGACCTTCGAGAAAAGAAACACAGTTTTTTAGACCTTGTTATGTCCCATATATGCTGCAACTGGCTGTCAATTTGACCTTACTAGATTTTTGAGTGAATGAAAACTTGAAAAATAGCCAGGATTTGAAAAGCCTAAAGTGAAAGGAGCAGGCAGAGGCTCCCAAATTTACTTGGGAGTTTTCAGTTGTCATATGTTTGCTGGGAAACAGTATTTTCCTATCTTCCTGTCTTTCTGAACAAATGGCAATACTAGAGAAAACATTGTTTATTTTTTCCCCTGAGATCAACTAAATATACTATGCTTTATCAAGGAAAAATTAGAAATCCTCACAACGTTTTTGAACACTGTGTTGATTTTGAGTATGTAATGTAGTGCCAAATTTAAGAAATAAGAAATTTAAGAAATAGTGGATAGAATTTAAGGAAAACCACTGGCTCTTCCCATTAAAAGAGTGTGGAATACTACTTTTATACATACATACATATATATAAAATATATATATCTATAAGCCCATTTTACTCTACAGTGAGAAATATATACAGTTTGACCAAATTCCTTGAATTTAGGAAAAAAAAAAGATTAAAAAAAAGGAAACCTGTATTTGCATAGTTTGTATGTCAAAATATATACCGCTCTACAGTATGCACAGACAGTGGGTTTCAGTTTGTCTGTCATTTGCTTGTAAGGAAGCAGATGCCTCTCCACTTGAGAACACATCTTCTGGTGGACAGCCCTTGGCTGTGAAGCCTGAGCGGGATCTCACCCCTTCGCTGGCTTGGCCAGAGGGCTGGAGCAGACTGAAGATTTTTAAAGGGCCTAAATGCCATAAAGTCATCAGAGCTGTTTAGGGTGCTTAGAAGATTGGCCTGCAAGGTTATGTCCACAAGTTCGGCCTTACCCAGAGACAGTAGCAGGGACCTGGAGTGACATGTTAGACAGGACCTGAAGAGCACACAGCGCTCAGGAGCGAGGAGGCTGCCTCTCTTCGGCCGGGAGTCTTCACCGTGCTGGAAGCCTTTCTAGCTTCTCCAAGAGACCAGGATGAAACTGGCCTTTAGAAGTCAGGGCATTCCTTGATTTTCCCAGAAGTTCTGACCTCCTGGTGACAGGGCACCTAGTATCTTCCCTACATCTCAACTTATTAGGATGAGGGTCTTGAATTTAGCTCAAGTTTGGGGTATATATAGCTTAGTAGCTAATTTTCTGCGTACCTGATGCTAGTGACTCTTCATCTGGAGTACCAAATCCATCATGAGCAGCCCATTTTAATATCACAGGCAGACTGGAAGGAGCTGAGAGGACAGCAGCAAGCCTGAGCAAAAGCTTTGAGGTGTGCTCTATGCCTCTTTAAACCCAAATGGGGGAAGTAAAGTCCAGAGACAGGACCATCAGCACTGAGTGCCTTTTGCAGATGAGAGTCCTCGAACTCATATAGAATTCAAACATTCTGAGATGGACTTTAAATGGCACAAAAATGCAATTAACTAACTCATTTTAGAGGAAATCAGGGATAAATGTATGCTTATTCATTTAAAATTCTTCCTTTTTAAATGCAGAAAATATATTAAACTTCAAGGTCGTAATATAGCTAACAGTACCAGGAAGCAAAAAAGAGGGAGAGAGAAAAAAAAGGAGAATATTAAAATCTCCTGATAGAGGGATCTTTTTTAAGGCAGCATCGCAGACAGGAGACATGCATTTTTCCTTGGCTTCCTTCAAGTTGCCGTCACTTAGGAATCTTGGAATTCTAGTATTCACTTTTTGTTTTCAAAATCTTAATAACATCACACTATAAACACCTGTTTCTTGAATGGTAGTGCCCATGAAAGGTATTACATTTGAATATTTAGCTTGTAATTGGTTCTGCAGCTTGTTGCTTGTGCTACAGAGATTTGGGTTAAAACAGACCCTTATATTCCTCTGTCCATTACAGAGCTATGTAATTTATCTCTTTGAAGCTAGGCTATTTCCTAACTAGCATTTGGTATATAGTTTTAACACAACGCCCCTCACCATCAGGATGACCACTGCAGCTTTGACACTTTGAAGGAAGAGTGGAGTGTTATATTTTCTGAACTCAGGTTAGTCTCATGGCTCCAGAAAGCCTTGGAGAAGAGAAGCTTTTGGTGCAGGAATCAGATGGAAAAAATCTTTGGCCCAGGTTGTTCCTCAAGCCCATATTGTGCTGTTTCAATTTTGATGCCAGCATCAAGACTGATGGGAAAGTTTAGCTTACACAGTGTTAAATATCAACTGACTGTCCTGTACTTCCCAGTATCACATATCTTACAATTATGTACTATTAAGCATATTTGGGCTTCTTTCCAAAATAAATCAGAGGTTTAAAGCCTCTTCACACATGTATTAAGAATTTCTACCATTTCATAAATCAGTACAAGGCATGTAACAGAAAACTCTGACCTTGAACTAAGATGAAACATCAGATAGAAATTCAGTCTTCCTTGTAGAAGGACGTCACTGAGGTGAGTCTGCTAGAAACTGGAAAACACAGGAACTTTTCGTTTAGGAACATAACCATTTCTCAAAATGTTTAAGGTTTATAATTGCCCTTGATTAAATGAAAAATGAAAAACTCTGCATTGTTGGAATATCATAGAGTATTGTCCTAGGAGACCTGAGGCAGCTATGAGCCCTGCAAATAATAGTTGTTACAGAGGTATGCATCTCAGAGAGAATAATGAAAAATCTTATATTTATTTACCCCAGTTGCATCTTGCTATATCTGAAACTCAGTAGATAAATCAAAAGTACTATTCAGGGTGTTTCTAACTTATTCTAAGATAAAATTACATTAAGTAAAGCACAGCCTTGATGTTTGAAAATATCAACCCATAACAGCTTTTCCCTTCCATTGCAAAATTAATTTTCCTAATAATATACACTGCAACGCGGTTTTGCTCGTTTCTGTTGTTAAATCATATTTTTCTGCTTAGTTGTCTATGGTGCTTGGCAAATTTAGCAACAGGCTCATTATGTGCAATCATGTAATTTGTTTCATCATACAGAAGCTACAAATACAGTTATGTTACTTTTGCTGCTATCTGAAACCACCACTGGGTTTTTTTTGTCTAAATACAAATATACTCTTTATATAACTTGTTCCCAAAGAGTGGTTTGGGAATTACCTGCAGACTGCGGAGAGATTTTAAGTTATCTGCAAAGGTCTGAGGTTACCTGAGTCAGGTCTGAGGTTGCAAGGAACCCTTCAGAGCTGCAGCTCTACATCATTCACTAAACTGCTTGGCTCGATGGATTAGATACTTCCCTTGCCCTTGAGAATCGTGTGGAACCGTACAATTTGGGCCGGTTTCTGGTTGGTGTGTTGAGCCATGAAAAGAAAATGTGAACCAGTGCCAAAAATATACCAAGAGAGTGCTTACTGTATTAAAAGTCATCAATAAAAGTTTATTGGGTGCAGTGGGCAATATAAATATTTAGAAGTCTAATTTCTGATATCAAAGGTAAAATAAGCTTAAAGCTATCCTCTGTGTAGTCATACAAAATCTGTGCCTATGTCTACATTTTAATGCAGGATTATATGTTGTGTTTTGGTGGTAGTAGTTTTGGGTTTTGGGTTTTTGTTTTGTTTTGTTTTGTTTTGTTTTGTTTTTTCCCCCCTATTTTAAGTAAATTTCCCAGTTGTTCCTAACTACAGTTTTGGTGCTGAAGAGCAGTTGTAACAAGAGCAGTTTGGTTTCCGTGCAGATGCAGCAGAAGATGTGCTCCAGGAGTGCTTCATGTGTTCTAGCTTTTAATGGGCATTGAGTCCCTGGGACCAGGAAAGAGCTCTTCTGATGTAACTCTACCAAAAACATGTAGTACAGACACTCAGTCCTTAGTACCCGGTGCTTCAATCTATGGATCTGTTACTATTTGTGCCCTTTACTATGGAAATGTAAAATGAATTGTCAAAGCAGTGAAGGAACAAGGAATTTGAGCAGCGAAATAGGTCTAAATTCCATGCTTTCCCCACCATGAGATAAGGACTTCTGAATTCTATCACATGGCCATTCAGTAGGTTTATATTAACTCGTAGGAACATGTAATAAAGTCCTCTTTCCTGAACTAGTATTAGGAGCCACTTGTACTACTCAAAGCCATCCCTTTTCTTCCTGTCAAGCCATCAAGTAAATGACTTTTTATCATTTTCTATTTAATGTTATCACTTTACTGCTTTGACTTGTGCATATTCTATTTTCAATGTGACAGGAAGCTCCAATGTACTGGAATAGGGGAAAATTTCATTAAACTGGTCTATTGCAGTGTTCACTTTATCTCATGAATTACAATATCCTGTTGATGAGAAGTGTGCTATTTTATTATCGTTGCTGCAGCAAACCAAAAATATTTTGAGCTGCCAAGGAAAGGACACAGTGTGTGGTGTATTCAGCAATAAACATCAGTATTAGATGATGAAACGTGAAGGAAATGTTTGTGCACATAAATTTAAGAATATATTTAAACAACTTCTAATTCAATAAGCTCCTATATATTTGCACTCAATATTGTGATTCTAACCTAAATCTTCTTGATTTTCTTGGCAACATCTCTGTGATAAATTCTGCACCGTCACTAATGTTAGCTAGAAACCTATGGGTTTCCCTTCCATAGCAGAACTTTCAAAGTGGGTTCAGGTCCAGGATTATATTACAGTAGAGAAACTAGCCTAGGAATTTAGCTCTCATGGACAAAAAAGTTTTCTCATTTTATATTCTTCTAAGTCTAATATATAAGAAAAAGGGAAACGATTGTACACATTGCAGTGTAGAAAATCTATAGGATAATTATAATGTGGTGAATATTCATATCTAAATAGCTCACTTGCTTTTGTACATGAACATTGAATATTATTGGATATTGGTAAATTTAGGTGAAAATGTAATAGTCTTTATATAAGAAGAAAGATTAATCCACTATACTTTTATGATTTCTGTGAGGGAGTCATTTTACAAATAATTAAGTGTAAAAATATAAAATATGAAATAATGAAAAATATGAAATAACACGGAAATATGAAAATATGTACATATCCTTTTCCCTTTTTTTTTTGTGCAGTGGCCTTAAATTTCCAGACACCTGGAGTACCAATGGAGTTGCAAAATGGAAAGTTCCTAGATAATGGTGGTTGTGGCTATATTCTGAAGCCAGAATTCTTGAGAAAAGTCAATTCAACATTTAATCCACACAAAGTATCAGGAGAAAGTACTCCATTAGCTCTTTCAATAAGGGTAAGTTTGATTTAATTACTGATTTGTTCCACAAAATTTGATACAAACTGCCTGTAGGTAGTTCAGATTTATTAATTTACCTATTACTGGTATCTCATTTTAGACTTATTCTTGTTTGCTGAAAAGGCTAATTTTGATTTTTGAGCCTTTCATAGCACTGTATTAGGGGCATGGCACTCTCACCGAGTATGTACTGCTGCTTCACTAGTTTTCCATTTGTAAGCAGTTATAATTATTTCTAAAAAAAAATTATTTTTGCAATATATGCAAATAAAAATACAGCTTACATTGAGTCACAAGTGTAGCTGACAAGGGCGCATGTGAGCTATAGTTGCAGGGACTACACTATGTGAAAACTTCGAGATTTTGAATGTGCTGTTTTCATGATATTCCAGTATTAGCAACATATTGTGCTGTGATAATACTAATTGATAAAGGGAAATGTTTAAAAATATGACAGCAAATTTTATACTTCTTGTAAGTTTAATTATCTTCCTACACATACATAAAAAACTATCATCTTTAAAATATATTAAAATCTTCCAATCCTGTTTAGTTCTTATAAATATTAGAAATAGATATAATCTAAAACTAATGGATTAGAAAAATGCTGTTTTGAGATCAAGTATCAAGTTTTCAGTCGTTAGAAAAACTACCTTTTCCCAATGAAAAACGCTATGTCTGATCATGTAGCATACAGCTTGCATAAGTGCTATTTGACTAGCATAAAATCAGTCTATAATTGATATTTCATTTCTTTCACAGAAGTATGGGAATGAAATAGTAGTAATTATAAAGTGCTCACACAATGTGTTCACCTTATCCAGAACTTTTTAGTTTCCTTACAGTGAGCACACCGATCCCTCAGTAGACATAAACGTGTCATTTCAAGCATCCATGAGTACACACTAGTTGCTTTAACCTTTATTTATATAGGGTTGGAGTGATTAAAAACAGGGAAAAATACCATTTTTTTTTCTGGGAAGGAAAAAATCCCCTTTCCAAGGAAAAATCCCAGGAGACAAACAAAATGATTAAGTAAGGAAAGGAGATGTTTGAGCGTGGAAGAATCTGGAAAAGAGAAAGGCATCTTTTGAGACAGATGACATGTCTGGGAAGGACAGGCAGGACAGGGCAGCAACAGCATCCACCTGGCTGGCTGAAGGACTATAGGGTTGGCTGCAAAAAACAGGAGATGGTGGTGAATGACAAAATTCAGGGACAGGATTTAAAGGAAAAACAGTTTCTGCTAAAGAAGAATTACCAGCTTGTTGAAGGGAGAAATTAGTTTTCAGTTAGAGGCCAAACACATAAAATATCTGGCGGTCAAAAGTCTCTCAAAGTGAATGAGAATGAGTAGCTCATTATGGAGAGGATTATAGGTGAATAGAAAATCACTCTTGGGCTGATTTTTTCAGAATCGAATAGCCCTTTTTTTTCTGATGTACCCTTAATTCCCCTCAGTAGGAAGAGAGTATAGCCTCTGAAGTACAAGTATGCAAGGCAATTTATACGGAAACTTCTGAGCTCAGCATGTTATTTTCTCCTCTCTCTCTCTCTTTCACCTTGGCTTCTACAAGTGTTTGGCTCCATTTATGGATGTAGGTCACAGCAGGCTGAAAGCAGCTTGCTCAGCTACTACCCGGAGCAGGGAGCTGAGAATAGGCAGGAAAGAAGCAAAGAAGTAAGACCGGGAGGCACCACTTGGCTCTCGTGGCTGAATTCTGGAGATGACATTCTGATGTCAAAGGAAGCCCCTGGTGCTAAGCAGACAGTCTCTCAGTGCTTGCAGCTTGCAAAAAGTTTTTCTCATGAGAATAAGAGTTATTTTCCAGGAAAGATAGGCAGCACTAGGGTCTGCTGAACCACTGGCTTTGAATCGCTCAGGCTACAACTTTCCTTGGAGCAAGGTGCTAACAGAAACACCTAAGCACGAGCTGTAATCTGTGGCTTTGAGTTCTTAGAGATCAACATGGGCGACTAGAATCTGTATCATGAGTTTTAAAATTTAGTTCTGAGATTTGGACTGGAAGACCCACAACTTCTGCCTAAGCCTGCAGACTTATTTATCTCTCCTGATATGTTCTACCATTGCAATTCGAAACAGAGATTACTTCATTTACCTAGGAAAGGATGCTTATCCTCTGTGTACTTATTTCCTAAAGAGGTGCACCCCTATTTCTTAGGTGTACCAAAATATAGCTAGAACACAGAGAAAGTCATGACTGTCACAAATACCTTGTTAGGCCTGCTGCCAGAACACCAGGTCACCTGAGGCAAAATTCCAGGTAGCTAGCTTAATTAAGGAGAAAAACGTCAGGGTGCCTACTAAATGCTGATTTTTTATGTTTGACTTTGAAAGAGAAGGAACACAGGTAAGGAAGTCGGCTACCTAGGTTGTAAGACAATGTTGATGTCACTGTGGGAGTTAATGCTGGTCTGCTAGACACAGGCTTAATAGAAATTTGCAAGCTTCTTCTCAGAAAATGAAAATCATTAGTCTGATTCCTTAGACATTTTTATTTTTCATATTAACCCAATGAAATTTTTATGGCTTGTTATCATGCAAAAAATGCTTCAATTTAAAATTATTATTTAACACACAGTGACATCCAATTAGCTAAGAATCAAATTAAATGGGAACTAGCCTATTCTTAATTTCACTCTGTATTTATACGCAATGTACTGTGTATATAATGTATATTTATATATTTATTGTGTATAAAATTTGATCAGCGTCTATAAGTACCTCAAGGGAAGGAGTGAGGCAAGTGGGGTTGGGCTCTTTCCAATGGTGGCCAGTGATAGGACTAGAGGAAACAGATGGAAACTGAAGCATCAAAAGTTCCACAGGAACTTAAGGAAAAATTTATTAACATTTCTGTGAGGGTGACAGAGCCCTGGCACAGGCTGCCCAGAGAGGCTGTGGAGTCTCCTGCTCTGGAGATCTTCAAAACCCGCCTGGATGCTGCCCTGTGTCCTGTGTTTTGGATGTCCCTGCTGGAGCAGGGGGGTTGGACTAGATGACCTCTAGAGGTCCCTTCCAACCTTAAGCATTCTATGATTCTATAGAAATAGATTTATTATCTGTTTTTATAACTATTTTTATATAGGTGGTGCATGCTTCCTGTAGTTTTTTTGGCTACTATGTACAGACGATTTTTAGAATTATATCATTACATTGCAACTCTTATTTTCCAGCTCATCAGTGGCCATCAGTTACCACGCGGCACTCTATTGAAGAGTAACAAAGCTGAGCCTTTTGTGCAAATAGAAATCTATGGTGTGCCAGAAGATCAAGCAAAAAGACAATCTAGTGTTGTCAAAAGCGATGGTGAGCATCAGTCTTATCTTATTAACTGAACAAAAGACAATGTTTCATGTGAAATAACCATTTCTTTCCTTTCCCCAAAGCTGTTATGTGCTGTGGAGGCTGCAATTATAGCTCTCTAGACTTGGGACCTTCTTGGCATAAAATTTGTAGCAGCACTTCATGCTGTTTGCCATTTTTGTAGAGCAGCAGGTTAAGGAAGCACAAACTCTCTTCTGAAGTAGCTCTCTTCTGAAGGAAGCGGAGATGCATTATCATTACTCACCAATAAATAGATAAAGTAGTTTTTGTGGTGAAATTTCTGTGACTTTTCTACTTAGCTCCTGTAAGAGGATTCTAGCAAGATCAGCCCCTTAATTCCTTAAGAGACAAAGTGCATGATCTTTATATATTTCTTCGAGCGTCCTCTTTACCTTTATCTTTACCTGCTTGATGCCTCAGCCTAAAGGTTCTCTTCGATCTCCCTTCTTCTGAGCCTCCGTCTTCTATTTTTCCCGTCTCCTTTTTGTAGATGGCCTATGTTTTAAGTCCTGTTTTAATTTCAAATTCCTATTTCTCTCTGTAGGAACCTTTTTTTTTTTTTAATAAGGACAAAAGTGGCCCCTCTTTTGTTTGTTTGTTTGTTTGTTTTTGTTTTTAGTCAAGTCATTTCTTTTCTGACTACATTTAGCTACTACCTCATTTCTAACATTGTAAAAAGAGAAATTTTGGCAAAAACATGAAGCTAAATAGATTCTGAAACATGATTCTGAATCTGATGTCACTGTCCCATTTTACTGTCTTTGAAGCGAAGATACCAAGTTTCTTATGCTTATGATTTACACTATTGTCTACCTAATGCAGGGAAATCCTTAGAAAGGGCTGCTGTGCATACTGCAAGCATGTCCCAACCTACCTATGCTGGCTTCAGTCTGAGGACCTCTCTTTAACTGCTTTTACTCCATAATCTATACCATAGATTTGAGTTATACTGCAATTAGTGGGAGTTTTACCATTTATTTTTGTGGGCACCGAAACTTAGAGAAAAAGAAAGTATCTCTTTTTCAGGCTAGTGAGAGCGGATATTAAACAATAATAATAATAATAATAATAAAAGAAATGTCATTATGATATTGTGCATTTTCTCTTTTCATTAGCTTTGAGCCCCAGATGGAATGAAACTTTTACGTTTACTGTCCAAGTGCCTGAGCTGGCACTGATACGCTTCAGTGTGGAAGATCAGATAGCTCTAACTGGAAATGAATTCCTTGGCCAATACACTTTGCCAGTGCGGAGCCTGAGCAAAGGTAATATCCTTGCGAGTGAATGACATATAATAGCACAAAGTAATCTGCAACAATGTAGGCTTTTATCCTTGCTGTAGTACGGATAGAGTAGAGTATTATTTCCCACAAGAAGCTCTGCATTATGTATAACAATAGGTAAAAATTGCACTCTTTGTATTTTAAGTCATTGTAGTCTCTGAATGCAAATCTACCATATAGAAATCAAAAGAATATTAATGACCATTAATTATTCCTACTGCGGCATACCCCCACTCACATTCCAAGCGTAAAGAGATCAGACAGTATTTTAGCTTGTTCCTAATGGGAGCAGAGTAGAGAAAGCAGAGAAAGAAGAAAAAGTAACCAAAATATTTACAGTGTTATTACTGGTAGTATTTCTTTTATTACACCAGTATAGCTCCTGGATTAATCTCACAGATTAATAGGCTGTGCAGTAAAGAGCAGACACAGAAGTCAGTAGGCCAAGGAGAAAGGCTTATGTAAAATGCTTGTTTACTATACTGACTTTGCAAAGCTATTTCTGACAAAACCAGCAGAACCAACTTTTATTAGTGAATGAAGATGTGAAGGCAAAAAGTCAGAGCTGGCAATGGCACTGTGTCTTTTTTTATTAAGCTTAACAGTTTTTTTAATGGCTTTTTCCTTCCAGCTTCTGAAAACATAAAGCTTTTTGTGATTCTTTCTAGAAGCAGAAGAGTTACACAGGAACAAAGACTTTGCTCTTAAAGCACACTTGCCTCTCTCCAACATAAATCCAAACATAAATCTAAATCACCCTCCATCTTCCTTTTGTTTGCATGTTTTGTGAAAATAACCCTCTCCCCGATATCTGAGACAACTTTAAATAGTAGATATTACAGCTTAAATATGCTTGCAAAACCACCATTTGGGGCAAATTTATTTGTAGATTTTTTTCAGTGCATTTCTAGTGTGCCTGTATAGTATAATTTGGGTCACAAATGATGAACTTACATTTTTTGAAATGTAAGAGAATGCAGACCATACACTACAGATTTTGAGTGTTTTTAAAACATTAAGAAATGAGTGTAGATGCAATAAACAGTGCCAAGCAAGTTGACCCCCCCTCCCTGCTTAATAAACAGAAAAAAAATGTAAATGTCATTAAGCCACCCAGAGGCATAAATGAAATGCTGTTATGAAACAAGTTGACAGCTATTTTCAAAATTCATGGTGATACTTAACATTGAGACCTCTGGATTTCCAGGCTGCAACAACAATTTTGCCTTAGGTACCTGTGCTCCCAAAATAGTGAGAAGTGAATATAGTTTCTCTTGCATCGGAATTCTCAACAGCCTGTATTTCTGAGAACTGTCTAAGGTAAAATACTAAGGAGTGAGTTGTGACTTAAATCCTACCCCTCTCCATGGCTCTGACACCTCATTCTGCACTATAGGACTAGTATCCACATCCCGGAGGTTTCCCCTGAGGGCAGGCTGCTTAAGCTCATCCTTCCAAGCTGAGCAGTGCTCACATCTCTCCTGTTTGTTTGTTTCTGGTTTTGACAGGCAGCAGCACAAAGTTTTGCCATTGCCACCCTCCCTTGCACTCTCTGCTGAAAGGATTCAAATTCACATCTTCACTTTCCTCCCTCTCCCAGCCACTGCTCAGCTGTAGATTGCCCTGGGGAAGGCTGCCTGCTACCCACCTCTAGCAGCATTTCATTTTTATGCAGTGATTAAGCAGATACACTGAAAAAGGGCCTGAAAATGAGGATAATCCTCTAGCTGAGAGGCTAAACACTAGAGAAGGGAGCTGGGCTACAGGCCCCATCTCTATGACTTTATTATATAAAATCCTTAATTAACAGAACGCAAATTCACACATCCCATGTCCAACAACCATGTGTCATCACTGAATCAATGAACAGTTAATTATTTCATACACACTGGAACAATATCAATTTTTTCCTTCTTGGTAGTGGCCAGCGACAGGATTAGGAGTAATGGGTACAAATTGAAACAGAGGAAGTTTCATCTCCATGTGAGGAAGAACTTTCCTATGGGGGTGAGAGAGCCCTGGCACAGGCTGCCCAGAGGAACAGGCTGTGGAGTCTCCTTCTCTGGAGATCTTCCAAGCCCGCCTGGCTGCCACCCTGTGCCCCGTGTTCTGGGTGTCCTTGCTGGAGCAGGGGGTTGGACAAGGTGATCCCTAGAGGTCACTTCCAACCTCAGCCCTTCTGTGATTCTGTGAAATTTTACTTCTCTCATGACACTTTGTAGAATACCATAATGTAGAATACCATTTAGCTGTAGAATACCAGCTAGACGTTAGAACACAGTCCTTAGATATGAGTATTAGTCCTGGGACAGGAAATAAATGAAGTTTTCCACATGCTGTGTGAATATTCCCCAGCTGATTCCTGATGCATGTTGCTTCCTGCACTCCAACTTGAAAGAAAAGATGGCTGCTGCCAGCTGTTGTAGGGAACTCGCTTTGACCAGTGCACTCAGAATAAGCCCAGTAGGCTAAACCAGGGAGCTGAGGAAAGCAAAGGCACTCAGGGGTCGTCTGGGCTAAGTAGGAGCTGATTTTTATCACTTTTAATACTGTTGTCCAGCAGCCGAATCCTAGGTGCCAGCTGGGTTTTCATGTTGGCTAAAAAAAGGAACAAAAAAGATAATCCAAGCCCAAATAAAGCCCCCACAGATTGCATTTAAAGAAGAGTTTTGAAAACTTTAGCTACAAACACAGATACACATAACAGGTATTTAAATGAACAGATATTTAAATGACAGAGATAAAATACAGAAAATATTTTACTCATTTACCATTTTTTTTACACTCTTTAATATTAAGCAATATGTCCATCTTACAGTTTTACAAAGCAATAAAGGTTTTGGGTTGGGGAGGGGTTGTGTTTTGCTTTCAGGGTAAGTAAGTTAATTAAGGAAGTGTGAAGTTTAGAAATACGGCTTTTCCAAATGCTTCAGGTCTCCACACGCATTTATAGCTTCTGAATCATGCCATCCCTCTGATACTGGAAAACAATCTTCCATGAGGAAGATCTTTAACAAATTTAGGAAGTTCTGGCTAGGACATAATCTCAAACTACAGTGTTTGTTATGTTTCAGGAGAATAGTGTGTTACTGCTGCAACACTGATGTTTTTTGTTTCCCAGGAAAAAAAGATGTAGAATGGTTCTTTTCCCAAAAGCTGTGTCCCTGTTGAGTCACAAGTTATTTAACTGGAGATGCTATTAGAAGAGTGTGTGCAAAACAGCTTTCTGGTATTAAAAAGTATGTTTCCCTAATCCTTAAATATCACTGAGATAGAAGTCTTCAGTCTGAAAACCAAGAGCATCGTAAACGGAATGGAAAGTTTCTAATGGGAATTTTTCTGTCCAGATTTGAATTACTGTATATGTACAGGAGCAAAACAACATGGTCTTGGGGCTCTCTGTGATGTCAGTTTAAGTGTTACTTGGAGAATCAGATATTGTGCTTTATTTGCCCAGTAGATTAAGCATGTACTGATGGAGATAGCTCCATCACACACAGATATGCCTGCATCCTATGGTGGATCCTTTGCACTTGTGGTTAACACACTGATTGAGTATCGTTGTATTTGCAGGTTACCGTAACATTCCTCTGTTCTCCAAAGCTGGTGACAATCTGGAACCCGCATCGCTGTTTGTTTACATCTGGTACTATTAAGGAGGCTCCGCCGTAGCAGTAGTTTCGAAGCACCACCCTGCTCAATAAAGCAGACATCACAAGGCTCGCAACAACCCCGTGGTCTGATTTCCAGGGCGCCGCGTTTGCTCTCGGGATTTTATTAAGCTATCGAGACTTCTCGTGTGAGTACGTGGGATCCTAAATAAGTAATGGCTCCAGAATACAGCCCTCCTGTAATTTAGGAGTAATTCAGAAGGATGTAACTTTCTGAGGAGATTTTATTGAATTCAATTAATAATTTTATTGGAAACTAATTGAAAAATTATGTTTAATTACTGAATGAGAATAATGGTTTAAGATTTGTAAGATTTAAAAATTATGAGCATGTTACAGTGAATTTTTTATTTATACTGAACAAAAGCTTTAATGATTGTACAATCATTTTTTTCAAGGAAATGGGAAAAAATGACACATACATTTTACCCTTTAAATTTGTAATAATGGCAGCTTTTGATTGGGAGGTAAGTCATTAATTTCCATTTCAATTTCACCACCTTCAAAAAAACAGTCTTGAGGGAAACAGCTTTTAACATGGCAAAATCTCAGATGCTCCTGGTACTTTTTCTCGGCTTAGTCTTGAGCCTCCAACTGCTAAAGATAGACAAGTCATGAACTGATTTGTACGAGGCTCTGTTCATCATAGCAGCAGGGAGCTTGGCATACTGTTTCCTGTGAGCTCAGCAAATAGGGAACAGAATGGGCCATCTTTGAGGTGGACTAGAAGAACCAGTGTAGAAAATGCAGGGGTCAATTGTGTAACTTAAGCTTTCTCAGGGCAGCTTCATGCCTGACATAACTATCTTGTACATAAGACAGACATTTCCCACCTTTCTTACAAAGCTAAGTGCTGTTGAGCTTCCACTGGAGTGTATCTATTTACACAGCTAACTGCAGATGTGCTACTCGCACATGGATTTTTTTCAAGAGACTTTTCATTTATTGGTTTCTGCAATACCAAGCAACACTGCTTGTGTGTTTGGAGACAGTTCAGATAAGCCTATATTTTAGTCACATATCCTTCATAAAAAAAAAAATAGTATGTTGTTCCTAGATGGAAAATCAGGGCATGCTGTAAACAATGATTAGAAAATGTCCCAGGAAATAACACTATTAGAAAATTGCATTAAATTTTTAATACAGAAACCAAGACAGGAGACTAAGAATAATCTGAAATCAATATTGAACTGTAAGGTCAGGTAATCCGGTAACATTGTAAGCTGGCCACAATATGTTTTCTGCGCTTGAAGTGGCAAGTCAGCTTGTTTACCCTGGAACGGCTGTAATCTAAAATGTTAGGCTTGTTGAGCCTTGTACTGATTATAACTGAATGCTAGCCAGTATCTTTTATATGGGACAAATATTATGTAGCTGTTTTCAGCTCCAAAAAATCCTGACAATATCAGTCCAGGAGAGTTTCCCTCACCTTCTTTTACGGAGGTGGTATTTAATCCCCGCAAGCACTATCTGGTGGATCTGTTCTTGGAGCCAAACTAACCAAGTGCCATAGGCAGTGGGTTTGGTGGTGAGGAAAACTCCAGTTTATTTGGATTCCTAAACTACACTTCAGGAACTTCATACAGCATTACCTTCCAACATCTGATTTGTGAGTGTCCTTAGGAAGAAGGCAGCAGTTATCTTTGCCTCGGGCTTTATTATCCCTCTGTTGACTGCTTTTCACCTGGCAGGACAAATGTCAGACCTACTTGGTATATGGTAACTTAACGTTTTACAGCAGATCAGGTCTCAAGTGAACAGGGCTCCTGTGCA
This sequence comes from Eudromia elegans, assembly GCA_003342815.1. Lineage (NCBI taxonomy): Eukaryota > Metazoa > Chordata > Aves > Tinamiformes > Tinamidae > Eudromia > Eudromia elegans. Next base: position 2,366,395 of record PTEX01000076.1, read on the forward strand.
CTAAAAACATGCACTCGATTCTAGAAAGCTTTATATACACGCTCAGCTGTGTGCATGGAAGAGGCTGGCATTAATGGACCGTTCATCTACGTATATAAAAACGGCGGGAAGAACAGAACCCATGATCAGCCCCAGTGACCTCAGAGATATCATTCATGTTCCCTGTTTACATGTATGTTTATCTGCACCTTTGTAACCCTCCATTTATATATGGACTGGTTTCCCTAAGCACATGTCTATGCAATGAAGGAAGACTAGTGAGCAAAGACTCCCTGTAGCGTGACCTCAAATAAATGCTATGCTGAAACTTCACATTCAGTGTGTTTTATTTATTCATCAGTACTAACCTCTCCCTCACCATTTGTATCTGCTTCTTGGATGTCAGAATAAAAGAAATGATTAAATATTTTACTGCTAAATGTATATCCTGGATTGAAAGTTACATTAACAGTTAAAAGTAAACCAACATATACTGCACAAAATGCCTAAAGTGCAAGTTTTCAAGTTCCTTTATGAAAATATTGATTGTGTAACATTTAATATGAAATACTTTAGAACTGTTTGAAATGTATTGGCACCTGAGGAATCATGCCATGGACCTCTGGAGAATCACCATATCCAGCAAGTCGTAGTGACCTCTGCTAAATTACACCATTTCCAGCACTGCTTTGAAACAGAGTCAGTAGAGAGACTAGCACTGACTCATACGATTTTAGCATTAGGCCCTGATCCACAGCTTGATCTATATAGAATATCAATATTTTTACAGTAATATTTAATAAAAAATAAAAAACCAAAAATACTTCATTACTGTCATAAAAATTTCCTGCATGCTGCTGCAAATTCTCAGCATGTGATTTTTTTTTCCCCACCCACACTAACAGGAACATGTTGCAAGATGATGGAAGAAATTTTAAGAAAATAGCCTTATAATTAGAAATATTAAGACATGATCAGTGGATGACTGCAAATTCTCAAGGGCAACTGAGACAAAATGTACCATGGGAAATGGGATAAAGAAACATTAGTGGATAAATAACTGAATTATCTTAGACAATATTTAAATTATACTGTTTCCTAGTGGGTACCACTTTTCTTCATTTAACTGGACACTGCTCAGCTGAATGTTAATAGCTCCCACAAATGCTCCTTTGCTTTTCACAACAAGCTTCAGTACACGTCCTTTGAGCTCTGTGACTCTGTCATACACAACCTGCAATTACACACAGAGAAAGAGAAAAAGCATTTGCATATGTGTGGATCTATTTGATGGGCAAAACACTTACTCTGATACATCATTCAGGATTATTATGATTACAACTTCCCAATAATTGCTTTAAACTACTCCCCAGAACTATAAACCACTATCTGTGAGCCAAATTCACTCAAATTACTGCATTTATCTTAGAAATATATTTGACTTCATGTAGTTTAAATATAAAAGTTTCAGTCTGTTTAGGATGATTACTCAGTGCTTGTAAATAAATTCAAAACCCATGTTTGCAAAGCTTGTGGAAAAAAAGGATATACATAATTTTCCCTGTAAAAACTGAAACTCTCATTTGAGCAGAATTTTGAACTCAAATGTGAACAAATTCCAAATCCTCCATGAAGTCCGCCAGGAACTCTGATAATGCTGTTGATTTTAGGAGGGAGACATTCAGACTGAGGCTACACATCGTAGACAGAAGTATGAAACCACAAGATAGGTAATTCTAGAGAAATATAGATTATTATAATGTTGAAATACATTTCCATAGCAGATACTTTCATATGTTGTATTGCTCTTCTCTGAAGATTAAAGAAACAAGAACACTGTTTTAATGCCAAGTACAATTTTTTTTTTGCAGATATTTATTTTTTATTTGTAATATGTTGCTTAGTAGTGCTTCAGGGGATTGATACATCTTATAAAGGCATCACACCAGTGCACAGTAACTCAAAATATTGTTCCTCAGTACCCTACTTATCTCTGATTAAATCTTGCACTACACACTAGAATTAAATTTTGCCAAAGCAAAAATGAATTTTCTTTTCTCCAAGACTCTCATCAGACTTCATAATTGGTCTAGATCAAGCACAACTCCCCCAAAAGTTAGAGAATATTTTTTCTTTGAAAATTGTGAGCATAAATGCTACCATTTCAATGCAAATATCCAAACGTGTGAATCTAGACTTGTCTTGCTAACTGCATCCAAATGTGTCCACTGTAAAAATACTCCCAAACTTTAACGGAAATATCAAATAGCAAACACGACACATATTTCAGCCCACTCAGTACGAGCTGTGAATGTGGAAAATCTCCAAGACTTATCCCAACTTGAGATTGTGGAACAGACTAAGTTAAGATGTTTCTCTTTCTCACAAATTGCTGTTAATTCTGCTCAAATTAAATGAGACACCTTGCTTAACATCTCTTTAGAAAATTACAAAGGTCTGTGGTTTAAAAAATATCCTTGAAATTACCTTGATACTATGAAAGCACATTGGGATTAATTAGGAAATGTGACTGCTGTATTTTCTGAATTAAAAAAAAAAAAAATCTGGAGGGAAAGCTTAGCCAGAAGGGGCTGCATTCAGCATTGACACCTATGTTTCAGTCTCTGCATTACTCAAAAGCTTCTGAGCATACTATGTACTGGTTGATAAAATGTGGAAGGCACTGCTGGCTACTTTAAGGTCTCAAGGGAAAGCTTTGTTAGGAGAAATACATTTCATCTGAAATCTGTATGGATGGAAATGCTTTTCCTAATCTAGCTGCACTGGAAAAGTACTTAGGTTTTCTATGGCTCAGCCTCAGCAATGCCCTTTGCTCGGCGTGGCTCTGGAGGTCATGAATGGACAGAGTTTTTGGTTCTCCCACAGAGCATGAATGGGCAAAGGAGGCAGGGCCAGGACTGCTGGAGCACCGTGTCCCATGCACCGTGTCCCCATTGCTGTGGAAGCCCCACATTGTACTCTCCACGCTGCGAGTGCTACGAAATGTCCAGGCTGGCGGATCGCAGGAGCAGTGAGCTGGGGCGATGGGCGACCTCCCGTCGATGGACGGCAAGAGGCTTCACGCTTCGATCCATCACTCGCTTTGCAGTCCGGGAGAGGCTGCTTTCAGCTGATCCTAATACGCTGCTGCTAAAACGCTATTGCAAATCCAGCCAAAACACAGCATGTATCACCAGGACGCGGACACAGAAGAAAGGCTGCGTTCAGATAGCTGCATCACTACATGAATAAAACAAATACCGCCTGCCAACATTTCTGTACCAGGCCAGTTAAATCCTGAAATTGTTGTTTAGGAGGAATATTTGCCTCCCATTTATACAGCTACTTTAAAGGGAGGTGAAGTGCACAGGGCCAGATAGGGAATCTGAGAAAGAGCTATGCTGGAGTTCAGGTGTTCCTGGCACCAAAAAGAAACAGCCCCCTTGACCTACAGGAGCCTAATGACATTTCAATCATGAATGAGGGACAGCTGGCTCGCCTCACGTAGCCATGGCGCGGCTCCTGGACCTGCTGTTAAATCATCCAGATGAGCCCTGATGCCTGCAGCTGCAGGGAGCCGCTCGGGCTCCCACCTCAGCTCCCCTCTGCTCCTGCTGGGCTGCCTGGGGCTCCAGCAGTTGATGCCTGCGGCCCCACTCCTGCCAAGGCTGTAATGGGTCTGTATGACCTGGGGCATTTACCCACATTTGTTGCCCACGCCAAGGGTAGGATGGATCCAATTCCCTCCTCCAGGGCAATGCTCCCTCAGCTTTGTCTTGGAGCCTTGCTCCTGCTGTGGGTTGCTCCATGCATGCAGGTGCTCAGGGACTGAGCAAGGACAAGACCTTGCAGCATGTTGCACGGCCAGGGCCACACACTATGACCAAGGTTGCTGCTGCTCCTGGTGGTGATTTACATTTCTAAAGGTGAGAGTTTAAACTGAAGTCACTTAGAATTGCCTTCTGGTTTTTAATTTTTCGTAGCTTACTAACCTACCCTGCGACTTCCTGAGCTGTTATTTATTCCTTTCAATCTTCTATACACAGGTATGCTATTATTTTCTTCTCAACTGGCACTTTCTAAAGCAACGTTGTATCAAAGAGAATGCAACAAACTCCAAAATTCAAATATAGAAACGAGGGGAAAAAAAAATAGCAGTGCTTGTTAAAAGCGACTCTAAAACGTTCAGTATAGCTCATTCTGTTGTCAGGCCTCCTGGACCCTCTCATCTTTATGCTCAAACATGTGAGTTAAAAAATAGAAATAAAATGCACTTTTGCAAGGTTGATAATTTGCTGTAGGCAGTTATAAGCAATAAAAGCACAAAACTAAAGCCAAAAACACCCAAGAGAGGCACATTTCAGAATTTTCTCAGTCTTGAACACAGAAGGAAATTAATATACAGCTTCCTTCAAGCCATTTGGCTTTAATAAAAACTTATGAACTCATAAGGAAAGGCTAGTACATTTCTGTACATAGCATTTTGGACAGTAAGTAACTTAAAAGAGAGTTGACTTGTATTTTTAGATGTTTTCTCTTCCTTGGGGCTTCTTCTGCCTCAGTCTACCAATCTTGGTCAGAAAATGCCTACAGAATGGTCTCACATATGGAGGAAGAGAGCTGCTAATAGCGCAAGCATCAGGTCTGAAATGTCCCAGTTCAATGGAACCATATGTCCCTGCTGTGATTAGCGTTCCTAGTAAAAAGAAAGACTGAGCATCTGTGAATTACGCTCTGGGTGTTGAGTAAAAGATATTCAGGTTTCTGTGGAATTTCTCTTAACAGCAGAAGGATGCTCCTATATCTTTCACCACGACTGAATCCCCGTCTACTGAGTACTGTCTGACTCGAGACAGGATTTTGGAGTTTGTTGCACTCAGAGTAATATGAAAATGACCACATAGAAAACTGCCTTCTGGTGCTGCTACGTGGTCCTTATCCATGGTCCATTTTGGATCTGTTACAATTAATATTATTAGACAAATAAATGATATTTCCTGTGTTTGAATATCCTTCAGATGTTATAATAAAGATTTTTTTTTTGGCCAGTTGAACTAGTCTTATTCTGCTGGTCTCTTTGATTCAAAAAAAAAGTGGAAATAACATAAGAGAAAAATAAGCCCAGTTTGCCTCTATTCCACTGCAGTATTACAGGGAATGAAACCTGTCTCAGCTGTTAGCAACAACTCTACTTGAGGAGCCTACTTAGAGCTGCACTGGAAGCCAGCAAGTTAAGTAGGTGACTTTTGTAATCAACTAGATGTGGGAAAAGAAGCAGCGCTATTAAACCCCCAGGATTGGGAAATTTGGAGATAAGAGCTCTCAGAGCCAGCTTGCTGACTTAACCTTCAGCCTACCTTATCTACAAAACAGGGTGGAGTGCTAATGTTTTCCATCCCTGCTCCTTTGAAGCTTGCTCAAAGTGCTTTTGGAAATTGCTTTGAGATCCTTGGGAGATTTTCTATATGTAGTAATTACCATCTCCAGTCCCACCTACTGCTTGAGTCTTGTCTCTCAGTACCAAAGAACACAGTTTATGCCACTTCCCATTTTGTAGTAAATGTCTCTCCGTGCAAACGTTTATTTTTACCCCAGAGATGGCAGCACTTCAGTGGTGAGTGAAATAATTATACAGGCTGTGAACTGCTAACATTTTGACAGAAAACGAGCTGGGTTACTTATTACATGTTATTATTTAGGACACTGAAAACCAATTTAGTTTTCTATTTTTGTTTGTGCATGCGAATAAGAGGATCCTTTCACTTAGTATCTTTTATGTTGTTATACAAATCTGAATTAAAAACAATCTACATTTTGATGTTTGGGCTCAGATGTCTAACATGTAGCTATAATTACGGTATAAGACAGAAGAGTGTGAATAATCTAACCTCTTTGTTAAAGAGAAACATAAAGAGTCTCTCACTCCAAAGAAAGAAGCAAACCAGAAGACTGCACATATTTACATTCCACCTTATGTTCTGTTTGATAATCCTCCTTCCAACAGCACTAAATGCTGTCTCGTTGCTTTCTTTCAAGATTGGACAAGGAAAATCAAACAAGAAGTGATGGAGGAAAGTGGCCAGTACTCACAATTTCATTGTAAGTGGGGTCAGTGCTTTTTGAGACCGCTCTTGTTTTCCTGCGAGTGACCTCATCGGGATCTGGTAGAAGATAAAATTCAGCATGTGCGCTTGGGGCAGAGCCATCTGGGAGGCGCTGGAAAACAAAAGGGTTATAAATATGAATATCGACGTTCTAGCAAACAAAACAAATAGAGAGGGACCAAATGAAATCTAGACTTTAAGGAGACACAGAAATATATTACATTCTTGGTATTCTCTGGGCTGAATTGGAGTGGTAATGTAGTAAACAACAGGAATTCTTAGACTTCAGCTTCATATTGAATCAGAAAAAATAAGCAGAATAATAAAAGTGCCTATCTTTAATATTTTATGTTGCGGTGGAAGTCCCTTAAACATCAATCTGCTTTAACTCGATATAAACTGATACAAAGCCCGGCCCTCCCATTTTCCAGAGCAGGGCGGAGAAGCTGGACTCAGGCCAGGCAGCTCCTACTGATTTAACCCCTAAGTGGAAGTGCTGATGCTGGGAGATCCGTCTGTTTCCAAGGGTGCTTCAGGAAGGACTTTTCTCCCGGGAAAGTCTTGCAATAACAGTGTGTCCCATTGCGCAGCTCTCGTTACCACTCCAGTTAAGATTACCTGTGATATCCCTGATACTCCAGTTTACGGTAGTCATTCCTAACCACAGCCAGTCTGTTAACCCGGCTCAATCACAAACTAATGCTGCTTGTGGGCAGTTCTAGGGATGACTTCTGAATAGGGGCAAGCTCATTGCTAAAGCAACCTTACAGTTACTCAGAAAACCCACTGGTAGCATGGGAGGCTTCAAAAGAAGATACAAGGAATATAACCATGAATAACAGGTATCCTCTGAGCACGTGTCAGTTAGTGCTTAGCTTACAGTGAAGCAGAAGCCTCTGTGCTGGTAACACAGCGTGCAATCAGAACGCAAAACATGCCACATAAAAGCATGTGTGCTTATCAAAATGTCAGTAATTCTAATAGTATTATCAGCACTTTAGGCAGCAAGTTTATCTGCCAGCAAGCCAGTGACAGAACGAAAATGAAAATGCAGTCAAAAAAGAAGAAAAAAAGAAAAAAAACAGAGATTTTAAAACGGTTCTAGTAGATGAACCTAGATCATTATACAGGCAGTGGCCTTTATGCTTGCCACTGTATTTTCACCTGAACAAAGTCATTTCTCAGGTTTTGATTATTCACAGTACGTGACGGGAAATAGGGGCTTTCTACAGGCACTATCAACAGCGTATCTCAGAGAAAAGAGAAAGAAGCAGTGTCCTAGCAATGAATAACTTTGCTACTGGGAAGAAAAACAGCAGTTGTATGTGTGAGCAACCAGTTATTGCATATCAAATCTCTGCCCTCTGACTTCTGAAATGATCCTTCAAGGCAGATGATGTAGTCAACTGCACAGCTCAATGTGGCTGTGGCTTATCCTGTACATCATCAAAGGACATACTGCTCAAATCACTGCATATTGTCACGCTGTGTGAACAATTAATTTTGCTATTGCTAAGCTCCCCCAAAGTATATTTTATTTAAAATTCACACAGGATTTAAATAAGCAAGATTCATCTACCAAAACATGAATACTATTTAGTTTCAACAAAACTATCAGGATTTCCCTAGGACAGAAAACTATACTGTTAACGCAGTATTTATGATTTATACTATTTGAATGCCCACCTCTATTGATCTACAATATTTGCAATATTAAAACACCAATCAAGGAATACAAATAACAATAAACTGAAAAATCTCTTGAAAATCAGGCAGAAAAAGGGAATATAGCTTAAAGCATTAGTTCAAGCCCCCAGGATCCTAGTTGTAATTGAGCTCTTTTCCTGTCAAGGGAGAGTGTTGCTGTACTATGAAGGTCAACAGATTTTGGTTCTTTCCGAGAAAAAGGGGAGCATTCTGCAGAAGAGAAGGGTCATGATGAAGGTCTTTGTGCTCAACAGAAGCTCAGCACAGGACTCTCCACCATCTCGAGCATATAAATGCAATATAGGGAGAGTCTCGTACAACTGAAGGCTTTTTAAATCCATTAGGAGAGGGCTCGGGCAGCTGCACTGAGCACCCTGCACGCTTCAAGATGACAAAGACCCAGATCAGGTAGTTTGCATCTGAAACAGGCAGCCTCAGTCACCTGCAGTGGGAGGACGCCAAGCTGATTGCTCCGTGATTGCTTAACAGGACTCGGGTATCCAAAAGGAGAGTGCTATGAATTGGAGGGGAAAAAAAAAAAGAAAAAAAAGAAAAAAAAAACACACACCAAAAGCCAGATAAAACCCTCGCTGCACCTTCCAGTTGCTCCTTGCGTCCTAGTCACAAGTTCAGCCAACTAAGCTTCCCGCAGCAGCCAGCTCCTCCCTGAGTTTGAGGAAGGCATACTGCTGTGGGCATACGAAATGTGGAGAGAAACCTCAGGCCTTGCTGTCCCTTTGAATGCAGCTAGCTTCATGTTGAAAGAGGTGAGTGGGAGGAAGGGGTCACAAAAGAGTGGCAGAAAGGAGAACATTTTAGCAATTCACAGAAGAAAACTCAGGGCAGAGCAGGTGCTCAGGGATCTTTCAGAACTAAAAACAAAGCCACTTTTCATGAAAAGTCGCAATCAGCAGAACAACTGTTAGTCAGTTTAAAGGGCAGCCACCCGAATTCAAACTAGAGATCTTAGTTCTGGCTCTCAGGGGGGATTTTTTTCTGCTTTACAGGTAATACATTTCTGCTTGAGCATCCCTTGACAAGAGACACAAACTGGCCAGGCGAGCTCCAGTTTCCACCAATGACTGCAAGGACTCTGTTATGCCACTAAGGGATTAAAGAGCTTCAGCCCAGTACTTGCATAAGGGCTCTGCAAGCCAGGTCACATCTTTGTTTCCTTAGCTGCCCTCTGTAACTTGTGACATGACCCAGAACCGCTATCAAAACCACTTAACTCTTAGAAAGGCCCCCAGCCATCACAAGTCCAACATTCAAAACTCTAGAGGATGAGTGTACATAAATCGGCTGGGGCTTTGTAGGAGTAGAGTTTGGGTAGACCAGTGCACACTGGACATCAGTGCAGCATCAGATAATAACTGGCACCTTCACTGGCTCTGAGCTTCTATACTTGGTGGGACTAGTGTAGATGCCCTTTGAATGTCCTTCAGATATGAGCCACATCTGACTATGACAAAGGTTGCAATTGCCATGGAAGGAGCTGTACTTGGTCAGATCCTCTGTACTAATATAGCAAGAAAAAAAAAATCTGAGGGCAAACTAGCCCTTTGTCAAGGTTTTAATGTGTCATTTGAACAGCTGTTTAAGTGAAAGAGAATAGAGAAAACATCAGGTTTTTTTATTCCTAAATATGATCTCTTCTGTCGTATTCTACAACGTTCACATTTACTAAGCAAATTCACATTTACTAACCAAAAACACTGAATATTCTTTCACCCTTAACTCACTGAGCATTGGCACGTTTACATTATATATTAAATAAATATGAAGAATATCAGACCTAACTGCCAGTTTCACTTGCTGCAAAGAATATTTTTTTTTTCTGATGGGTTCATTATTTTAACATTTCTAGACTTACATAGAGTAAAATTTCCAGGAGCCTTAAGAGTCAGTTCTGAAATCCAGCATGAAAATCTTCTGTTATTAATGGATCAAAAATCACTGATATCTTTCCATAGTCTAGGCCAACATGAAAACCAGGAGGTCCTTTGGGAATGTCATTTTTCACGTTAACTGTTCTACAAAACTGTTACAGCTTGAATGTGTTTGTGGTTAAGCAAGCATTGAATTTTGCTTATATTTAAATCTGCAGTCACTTCACTAAACCCGAAGGAGTAGACTAAGTCTCCTGTAAAGAAAACAGATTGCTTCTGAAAATATTTAAAGGAAGTTACTCCCAATTTAAATGCATGTTCTAGAGTACAGTTTAACCAAAAGCCTTAGTTCTTCTGTTGTATATGCTTGCAAATGAGTTCAAGATGTAAAAATGCATAGGCCAGCAAAAATATAATGCCAAGTTGCCAACAGAAATACTATTGCTTTCCTCACTATGCTATGGGCAAACCCCTCAGTGATTTTGATCTGGAGATGAAAAGAAAAAAGAAATTAGCAGAATTTTGGAAGCTGACACTGTGTGCTTTTTTCAAATCCCAACAAGTGACTACCATGCGGTTTTCTCAGAGAATTACCTGCCTACCTGACTCTGACAATGGCTAATGTTTTGAATGAACTGAGTTACAATTGTCTGTATAGATGTTTTTTAAAAGATAGTTTCTTTTTAAAATGTTATTTATCTCTAAAGCAATGTGAGTGCTGAATATATTTGAGAGAGAGGAAGAAAGAGAGATAAAGCAAATAATACTTTGGATTTACTTCCCTCCACACCTGTAATTCAATACTGAAAAGCTCATCCAGAGATACATCTGTTATGGCTATGTTCCATTATTCATTCCAACTTTACTCTCCAAACCAAAAAATAGTATTGATATTTACTTACAGAAAAACATGCAGAAAGTTAATGACTGCTGTAATTCAATTTTAAATACATCAACTATGGTGGGGAAATAATGGATGAAATTCAATTAATTCCTCTACAAGAACTACATTATCCTAATGACTTTTCTCCCTTGATCTTTACTAACTATTCAAAACTCTCCTTAAGGATGGATTCATTGTTAGCATTAAAAAAGGCCTAAATGCTTCTTCAAAATTTGCCACGTTTTAAACTATGCAGTTTAGCATGAGCATGAGCTCAGATGAGTTTTAAGGGAAGTTTTGTCACGGTAAATGGACACTTCAGGAATAATTTATGGAAATGTTTATTAAAATTCATTTCTTCCCAAATGCCATTAAATTTTCTTTTCAGGTGACTCATCTTTCAGATTCAAGTCATCTCAGCAGTTCACCTTGGTCTTAGACACACAGATATTTTTCCACCTTTTGTCCTGGTGGGAAACAGAGTGATGACTCCTGAATACTGGATAGTTCCAGCTGCTGTTCTCTTTCTACCCATTTTTCATTTTCAGCCATCTTGACAGAAAAAAAAAATGATCAAAGGTGACTTGCCTTAACTAATGGCACCTCTCCCCTTCTATAAACGACTTGCTTTCTTCCTTCAAAATGAATTTCTTGGATATTTTCAAATCTCAGTTACTCTCTTCCCTTTCTTCAAGGAAAAATTCTTCAGGCTTTAGACAGGTTCCCATTTCAGCTACTCCCGCAAAAGGAGGAAAATCCACAACCTTGAGATTGCCCAGCAGTTCTAACACTTAGTTTTGCCACCCTCATCTTGTGTTTTTTTTAATTTTTTTTCTTACATACACTGCCTGAGAATTTAAGTTTTACACAGCAAAGAAAGGACTACAAAACATTCCATATTTTGTATTGTTAAGATGCCCTTACAGATTTAGAAAACTTATTATTATATGAAATGGTTAGAAAAAAAATCACAACTTGAAAGCAAAATATTTCTGTACCAAATGTAAACATGACACAAATCTGAAAAATATTATCCAATAAAGGAGGATTGGGAAAAAAAAAATTCATCAAAGATATCAGTCTTGCACCCCAGTAACCTGTATAAAATAGTGGCTCCTCGTGACTAAATTAAAGCTCATAAGAAAGGTGGAAGAGCCGCTGGTTTGGGTGCATATGTAATTCGCCTTCTCTGAGTGGCACGGTCTAGTCCATACAAGCTGCAGCAGGAAAGGGCTCAAGCCTGTCTTTGTAAGCAGCAGTTTAATTAACAAATATGGCCCCTGCCTTAGCAAAGATAACATGCTCTGGGCTAATTTGAAGGTTAGAGATTTGAGAAAATAATCAGCACCGAAACAATAACATTGCCAAGCAGGAGGTCCTTTCAAGGAATAGGCTAATAAGATACATTAGCCTTGACATTGCTGTGTGAATGGGAGCTTGCTCTCTTAATTCATAAATTGTAATATGGGCCCAAAGAGCCTTCCTTGGTTTTCCTCTGAGATCTGTACATCCCAAAGCACTGAACCCATCCTCTACTTGACTCTGCTGCTAAGCTCTTTATTTTCCTGCCACAAAATATTTTCAAATTACTTGAAAGAAAATGCAAAATAAAATAATCTTTGCAGTAATTAAATAACAATTACAGGGAAGATAATCCACTATATTGTGATGGTGCAGTGTGCATTGCCTGCTACTGACAAGACAAAACAAAAAGCAATTGGCCAAAAGTGATTGTTCATATGATATATTTCTTTCATAGATAACTCCTCTTTTTTTTCACCTAAAATTTGAAAATATTGCTGCTGGAGTTTCTGCTCTCCAAGAGAAGATTCTTTTCTTATCACATTTTTGGATCTCATATTTCTTTCCCTCATCTCTGCTAGCAACTTCATTGCTATTTTCTTCTCGTGCAGGTATGTAGATAAACACAGAAGACGCGCTGCGGCCGAGGTCACTGGCGGAGTAGCAGCAACAAAGAGAAATGAAGCTCATCCCCGCTTAATGCAGAGAAATAAAAAGAGATGCTGTTTCAGAACAAGGTACGTGATGTTTGAGGCAAGTTCTGGGATGCATTTTCTACTCTCAGAAAGCTGGTAATGGTGATGGTGCAAGACTCCAGCTGGCTGTGTCATTTACTGTGATAAAAACACAGGGTGCTCTATCACTGCTGTCGCTTTGACTCTCCGAGTGGAGCTTGTGCACCCTGGGCAGTTCAGCACCTTCCACGTCCTTGCCAGTCTGTGCCTTCTGCATGCAGTTCTGGAGGGTCCTGAATGGGCAAACCGTGCTTAATGCAGATGCTGTTTACTCAGGAGAAACAACGCTTTTGTTACTGTGGGTTATTCCAGCCTTCTTTGCCCCAAAATAAATACGGTATTTTGGCCCAAAGGTGCAGGTTTGCTGCTTCAGCTTCTTTTGTAGTAGAGTAGTAGGGGAATGGAGTGGTGCAGTCGAACTGTTTATTTTTGAAAGACCTTATGCTGCACCCCTGATGGGGAGAGCTGGGCCAGCACCAGTGCCTAGTCCTGTACCAAATCACAAAATCTCTAAACGACGGACACTGGAAAAGGCCCTACATTGTCCAAAACTTCCTGTTTGTCAAATGAGGAAAAATAAACAATCACTGAGAGAGAAGGACAGCAAAGGCCTTGCAATAAAGAGATAATTCTGGGCAAGAATGTCAATGTGTTGACATATCACTGTGTATATGTGAGCTAGGTACACAGATTCCCACTGAAGTCTAAGCAGACCTCTCTAATTAAGGATAGATGGGACCTGGTCTTAGAGTGCTTCATGCTGTCTGAGAGGCCATGAAGTGTGTGTATGAAGACAGAAATACACCTCCTGGGAGACAGGCACCCAGGTGTAGTAGTTGAAAATTAAACAAGAAACGTTGCGGTTTCTAAATTAACCCAGATCTGACAACTGAATCTCAATATATCATGTGTATAGGTATCTTAATTTCAAACCGGATCTGACTCCAATTAGGAGAAGGTATATATATACAGCAGCACATACAGTGGGATCTTTTAAGGCATATAACAGTGCTAAATATTTAACAAACAGATCCTCCTTGCAAGGAGAAAGAGACAACCTTGGAAACAGATTTGATTCAAAAAGATTTGGTCCTCCCGAGGAAATGTGTAAAACGCTTCTCATCTGCTTCAGTCATGACTCGATGGTTTGAGAAGAAAGCCCACTGGACTCTGTTCATTTTAGTTAATCCAGTTTTAGGATTGCTCTGTGATACCCAGATGGTTACAAGGGTTTCCCTTCCAAGTCTTTATTTCTGTAAAGCTCTGAAATCAGGACTGAACACTTTCAGAAAGATCAAGAAGAGAACCGGTAAAGAGTAGATGCCCAGGTAGAAAGGAATGATTTCTTGTCTCAATGATTTGAAAAGAGCTGGGTATTAGGATAGACCCAAGTAAAATGGGGAAGAGTCTGTACAACCACATGTCTGTAATCTGTCAGAAGACGCTCGTGTCTTTTACTGGCAGCAGCAGATGAGGAGGACTGGTACTTAGCTCCAGCAAGTAATGGCACAGCCATGTGTGCATTTACTGGCCTTTCTGAACTAACAAAAATGGTGTCTCTTGGTCACATATTTATCCTCTTCTCTCCTTGCCTAGGCATAAATAGCAAGTTAATATAAAAAAAAAAGCCTGAAGAGCAGCGTTATCTCTGTCTTCACTTTATGGCATGTTTTCTCATTCTCTTAATCAAAATTTAAAAAGGTTTATATGTGCTGGTCCACACTACTTTTAATGTCTGAAGCTCTACAGAGCTTCCTCCACTTTCCCATAGGAGATTATTCCACAGCTTGCAAACTCCCTCTGTAAGCAAGCTTTTCATTATATGTTGCATGCAGTTTCTGTTCCTTAATTACATCTCATTATTTCTAGTTATACTCTCGTTTTATGTCCTAAATAATTCCTCTTGAACCTTGCTGTCTTCTTCCTTAAATATTTGCACAGTTGACTTGTGCCCTTGTTAGTCAGTTCTTAACTAATTTAAATTATAGTAACAATAAATCACTCCTCCAGAATCAATCAGTCCCAAGTAGCCCCACTGAGAACAGTTCTTTGAACTTGTATTCTAGTTTTTAAGTATCTTCCTGAGACAAATATTCTCTCATCAAAGCCTGACAAAGATGAACTACTTCCTTTCTGCACCGTGACATCAGGATCCAGCCTTTCTCATTGCCCTCTCTCATAAACAATCTCTTGTCTCACTGTTTGTTTGGGGTTTTTTTTTCCTGACATTACTATACTGTCGTGTAGTAATGTGTGTAGATCTCTATCTCCCTAAGGTAATAGATTTCATTTGTCTGGGCTGCCTGTAGGGTTCTTCAAATCGGTTTTATTTTCTTGGTCTTGCCCTGTCTTCACTATTTTTTAAAAGATTTTCCTCATTTGCAACCAATAGCAAGTTTAATTTTTGTTCACCTTTATCTCCCAGATCACTCGCATTGTTAAACAGAACCCGATGATTTCTTTCTTCAACACAAATCAGCTACATAGGGAATTACTTATTTAAAAATTAGCAGTTGGAATTTAGAGTTGAGGCAGTACTGTGACTGTGATAGATTAAAGGGTTTAACACAGAATAATAACACAACCGCTGGTACAATGTATTTGTCAAACATCTTTAAAGACAAATTTGTTGGAATCCAACAGTAATCCCTATGCCACAAGTCCAGACATCTTCTCTTCCCAATTTAAACTGCTGCTGAGTAATAGTACCTTTTGTTTATGGGTATTCAGCTTCAAAGAGAAAATGTCTATCTAAGCTAATTTCTGTTCTTTTTTGCAGTAAATGCATTTTCCAACCACAAATGGGAAATTCTATCCCATCTCCTTATACACCAAAGTTAGCTCAAGAGCTTTATTTTTGTTTTACTTTCCAGTAGGAGCCTAGAGCTGCATGTCTTACCTTTCTCCATCAGACAAACCTCTTATTTAATTCTGCCACTGAAACTCAGCTCTCTGAATAACTTTTGTTCAGCTCGAAGTGTTTCCTTCCCAGTTGCTTTCCTCCTGTGAGCAACTTGCCTGGTTTCACCTGGCTAGGGAACTTCTTCCCTACCTGTCTCAGCTAACCCAAAGATTGCAGAGATAATATGAGAGATACGAGAGGGGAATATGAGAGATATGAGAGAGGGCTTAGAAATGCATCCATCCCCTTGGCTGGGGGAGAGCCCGCCTTTTACCTTTCTTCTCGAAGTCCTTCATCTATCACGTTTCACAAATGTTTTGGAAAGCTATTTGTACTCGGATGGTGTAGGACACAAAGTGGAAAAGAGGCTGGATGTCTGCGTGAGCCTAAAGCTGATTACTAATTTGTCACCCACCCATCAGCTATCCCGGTATCATTAATCATCAAGAGCTGTTCATGACAGCCTCAGAGCTTTTATAAAATGAAGGCTGGATACAGTTTTGGAAAGTACTGCAGGAGTTTATTTTTCTTTCAGCATATTTTCCCCTTGTAAAATTGGTCCTGAATTCATCACCCACACATGCTTCCCTGAATTTTAGTGACATTTACTGGCATGAGGCTCAGGGACAAGCTGGCTTTGTTTTTGCTCCCCGCTTGCCCCGAGGACTTATTCTGTCCACAAGAAGTAATGGGCAAGAATGCTTAGCAGTGACGATTGGAAAGTTTAGCTTAGCTGCTTATCTAGGAAAACAGGGCATGCCTGAAGTCATGGCAATGAATCCACCAGACAAAACACGCTTCTGCTCTGCCAGCACTGAACCACTATTCCCTTCTGGTTCTCTGTGAAGATGAAAAAAATATTAACTAACCTTTTCTGATCATCAGAAATGACTACTTCCACTGCCTCTTGTCTCCTTTTGATCAGACAGGAAGATGGAGAGGTGCCGCAGTGTTAGCCTGGCTGCTGCTGGCTACCCAGTGCTAGGCTAGCCCACAGTCCTCGCTAAGCAAAACCTGCTACGGTCTCGATTTCCCACATTCTTGAGATTGGATGGAGGGCAGAGGACTTTCAGTGTCCATAAATCCCATTACACAGTTACTACACAGATCTAGAAGCCTATGGCTCTAACCTAAGCCTGGGCTTGCTTTCTGCCTCTTCCCGTTCTGTTCCCATCCGATGCCATGTTTCACATGCTCTTAGCTGATGAGTCCTTCCAAATGCGAAAATAAACCTTGCCCTGGATCCTCTCTTTTTCCTAAAACCACTTGGTGCATTGTCAGGTGTTTCAGTGTGGTGCTGTGTAAGAGACCGGCCCTGCTCGAGCCCCTTCTGCAGCCATATCAGCCCCAGACTCAGAGGCAAAAGCTCCCAGCCTCCACAAAGCCCTCTAGTTTTCATCACCATGAAAAGGCTCCTTTTGGTTCGCTTCCCGCCTTCCAGCTTCACTTGATTAAGACAATATTGCCTTTACTGCCTATGCACGCAGTGAACAGTATTGCACTGTCTGTGTTTGAGTGCTGTAATGCCCCAAGAGACCGCTGAAAATTACGTAATGCACATGTTTAGAAAACTGCATTTTATTAGCATCATGGCTCTTGCATCTTTGAAAATTGGATTAAAGCTTTTCTTCGCAACCATGGTGATGCCCTTCAAATCAGCCACAGCAGCCGAGTCTGCTGTATGCCACCTGACTTACAGAATCTCAGGATTCACGTAAAACTACACAATTCTGAGCAAAATCATGAGACTTCACAACACTATTTTAGTAATTCCTAACTATCTATTTAACAAAATTCCTCTTTGCTGTATGCCCCGTTTTTAAGTGTAGACAAACATTTGCAACCAGTCTTACATCCCTCCATTCAAATAGTTTCAGTGCCTGCATTCTTGTTCTAGAGGCATGTATTTTCTCAGTGAGAAAATACAGTTTGAGTTATACAGGAGTTTAGATGAGATTAATGGTCCTTTCCAGTCCCTAAATTTATAAGGCTGTTCTACTCTGTTGCTGTTCTTTGAAGAATTTTTAATAGACTTTTCTTAAAGCAGGACTGGACTCCTAACACAGCTGAAATGTTGCTGTGCTTAGTGAGGGGCCATTCATAAGCAGATTTTGGAAAAACTGATTTCTGCACAAGTGGCATATCTGGCACACGCGGATGCATGAATCAGATCAAAATCAGCTGCACGCTGGAGTTCGTGTGGGCACCCACGTTAGATGGTCTTGCACCAAACCAACTCTGTTTCAAGTCTGATAGCATTTGACATTCCATATGAATGGAAGTAGCTCCATGGAAAACACCCGCAAAACTACTGCTTTGCCCTTTTTTTAACTCTCTCCTTCTGAGAACCTATGTGATGCTTAACAATGGCTATAAGCAGTGCTAGCTCTTTAGGGATTGTCTTGTGTGGCACAGCAGTATCTAGATCTCTTATTAAAATCCCTAGAACCATCTCCATACCAACAACAAATAAAAATTACTTAAAAGGATCAAAGTCATTCACCATCACAACTCTTGTCAGTTCAGTGAGTCTACATTTGGGATTAATTTGCCCACTACAATTATTTTTGCATCCGAACACATCATAAAATCTCTATAAAGAGATAAATTAAATGGGGGAAAGCAGTAAAAAAAATATTTACGATGAATTACGAAATTAAACAAGATGGCAAAGTAATCTCTGCACAGATGAACCACTAAAATATAATTAGTGAGAGTGTGCAAAGGACTGAATATACCTGAAATAGCTTTAACATGCCTTGAATAAGATATGATCTTGGCATACATTGAAAATCCTGTTCAGAAAAGGAAAAAAGAAGAAGAAAAGGAAAAAAAAAAAGAAGAAAAGAAAAAAAAAGAAATAAAAGAAAGACTGTGCTAGAGATATCAATCTATGGGACTGGAAAGCTTAAAAGATGTGAGGGAGAATCTTTCTTTTATAGGTTACTAGTCTGCAGGTAGTCTAGTATTACTGTGTCCCAAAGCCGACCTATTTTATAATTCAGACCAGATGATGATGGACAAATGGACAGATGAAAGGTAGGATACACAAGCTCAAGGTTTAAAAACGTTTTCCAAAATCAGGCTGCTTAAATAGTGACCTTACTTGAATGCCATGAACCATGATCAGTCTTAGTGAATTGGACCTATAGATCTTTGCAATCTCACCAAAATTTGACTGCATTGCATTTGACCATAAGGCATATACTTTCAAATGCTAAATCATAACTGAAAGTCCTTTTCCATAATGAACTGAACTCCAGATTTAAACTTTGCTAACTTGTGCTATCTATGTTGTAATTTGTTTTTACTTAATTAAAATGCTAAAGCTAAAGATCATCCTAAGCTAAAGAACACGGTCAGGAACTGCTATGCCTAAAATGATAGAAACATGGAGAAAGATTGCTTTCAACAGCTGTTCTTCTCTTCCTGCACATCTGCACATCACCTGCCTGAACTCACAGTAACACGAGGAAAATGACAATTTGTTTGTACCACTTAAATACACTTCTCCCACCAGCCATAACTCTACCAGAAGTTTATCAAGGTCATTCAACTTTCAGAAAGCATTCTGAAAGTAAAATATTTTAGACTCCATCTGTGTAACATGAAAGGATTTGTGCCAGCTAGAAGTTCCTCTGAACTGGACCTGTCAGTAGAGGCTGATCTCACCTATCACAGTGGTGCACAGGAAGCAAAAGACAAGTCTCTCTGGACTCAGATGTTCTTGGACAGTCTAGACCAAAATGAATATGCTTCAATTGCAAAGCAGAAGCCAAAGTGGTCAACAGAGAACAGCTGGAACTACAGAAGCCTCATGTGACTCATACCCCTAATTAAAGAGTCCATCTCATTTTATCCCTGGCTGATGCTCACATACGTTCCTCACTTTGACCTCATTTAGAGAAAGCGATTGTGATGCAGCCTGAGGTGCAGGAGGCCTATATGTATGCATTAAGAACCTGCACCAGTCAAGAGGTGTTTTAATTTCCTAGCTGATCAGAGATAGCGAAGGATCTCCAAGCCACAGCCATTACTTGACACTTGTGCAACTGGGAATTCAAGAGAGGATCTAGGCAGCTGAACTCATTATGAAACAGCGGACAGGCTGCCTCAGCTGAGAGGACACACATGGCACCAATTGCATCTTCCAAGATATTTTCACCAGCCAATTTCACCTGCCTTGTGTTGCAGGAGCTCTGCCAACCTCCTCTTCTCATAGTCTGCTTCCAGCATTTACCAGTTAGCCTCATGAAAGACGGTGTTGCAAAGCTGAGCATCATCACAGCAAATGACACAGCTTCTTAAAATACACCACGACTCTGTCTGCCAAGTTCTTCCCTGTTGACACAACAGCTACGTCTGACTTGAGGGGAGCGTATGGATAATTGATTAACTGTCATAGCCCCATGCTGATATCCCACAAAATGTCACGCTGGTGCCACGACACCTCATGTCTGGCTGTTATCAAAATACGCCCTTGTGAAAGGGTTGAAAGAGTCATCAAAGCTAGTTTTGTATATGGTCTGGAGGAGCTCATTGCCAGCCATTAAGACAATAGAGTTTCTCTATGTTGATCTCACATCTATGTTGATCTCTATGTTGATCCCACATCTACCACAATGAAAAGATGAAAGGAAGAAATCAAGTGTTAATGATGACAAGAAAGCATCACCCTAATTTTGCATTAAAGCTACTTATTCCAGACAGGCTGCTTGAGGATTAATGTTTTCACAGTACTCTGCAAATGTAAAGCTTAATGATTGATAGATTATGATAAAAATACTTACAAGGTTCCTCATATGTTTCAACATTATGGTCAGTCGATTGCCCTCATAGGATATGACTAATTGCACTCCAGGCTTATAATCAGTTGACTGAAGACCTAAAATAAGTCAAAAAAGTTGATTTTTTTAGTAAACAGATCAGTAGAAATACATATCTAAAATACTAATATTAATGCACATGAACTAATATACAAATAGATGATTACCTCAAATCAAGGATGAAATCAAGGGTGAAATTAGAAAGCTTTGATAATGAGTATGATACAAATATTAAAGTGGTTTGACATGCAGTGCTCATTTTCTTGCTTGTTTATTCATTGATAGTGAAATTTTAGGTTTTCTAATTGACGCCAACCAGAATTTCAGTGGGAAATTTACGCATAAGCTATAAATGATTGTTTGTGTTTTTTTTCTTTTTTTTTTTTTTGAAACCACTATTGTTGCACTGTTGCGGCACTGACCACTGTTGTTGCAGTGCTTCTGTCTAGCTAAAAACATTGGATACTTTTTCCAGTTCCCAAGAAAAAAATAAATACATAAAGATTTGCAGACATGTTCCAAAACAATTGTGGATTTACAAGAATAGCAATTTCCATATCTGACAGATATAAATGCTCCCTTCCTCATTCTGTATTTATCTCTGTTCTACGCTTGTTTTCATGTAGCCAATTGTTTTCATGGGTTTTCTACTAAAATACATTTACAGAGTCTGCCTCTGTTCCCATTGAGGTCAGCAACAAAACATTCTTGAGTTTCCAAGCAAGAAGGACCAAGCTCATAATACGGGAGAAATGACTAAGCATATCCTTTCCCTTCTTTCTGCTGCAGGCACCGAGCCAGCAGTCTTCACTGCCAATAAGGTCTGTCCTTGGAGTGGAATAGGCAACATGACCTACCTGCCTCATGGAGAGAGTGGAGAAAATACATGGATGCTTTTTACCATAGTATTCCAGGCAACAAGCAGCACAATAACCCCCTCTCCATATCTCCCTGAGCTTCTTCTCTTGCAGTGCTACCCCTAGGCAGCGTGAGCATTAACTGTTTTTCACCATTTGGTCTGGGGCCCACAGTTCTCCACACAATGTACTCCTTTGTGCACTCATTTTTGCCCTCTTCTCTCTTTTCACCACATGTGCACCAGGTTTGCTACAGCCAAGATCGCAAGAA
Source organism: Eudromia elegans (assembly GCA_003342815.1). Taxonomy (NCBI): domain Eukaryota; kingdom Metazoa; phylum Chordata; class Aves; order Tinamiformes; family Tinamidae; genus Eudromia; species Eudromia elegans. The sequence goes on from PTEX01000076.1 coordinate 2,387,849, forward strand.
CGAGACATCAAACTCTCTCTTCTCAGGTTTTTCCTCTGTTATTTGACAGAGGCGGCAGCACAGGGGACTTCATAAAGAGTAAACCACATTGGTTGTACTTTTCAAAAGAAAAACCAAAAGCATAAACCCCAGAGTGAGCAGAGGCTGAAATAGCTGCTAAGCAGGTAGAATTACAGTGCTGTAATGTACTATAGACACCCAGAGAGCTGGTGCAATTGCGATTTATCATAAAGAAAGGTATTCAACTGAATGAAGAATAAACCAGTGTGTACATATAATTGCCCTAATATAAATTTTCCAAGCAGTCTGGATAAAAACCCTTCTAAGCATGTGGTGTTTGAACTAGAATTTTAGAATATGAATCCATCTCAAATTTATTTCCTTTGGAGACTAGAAGAATTCATTTTTAATCACATCCTAATTAGAGAAAAGCCTGAAACAGGCTCCTGAAAAATTGAAATCTTATGATGAAATCACTAAGCTGGGACTTGGAAGACCTAGGAGCAGTTCTGCATTCGCCATTGTCCTTTATGAACGTGGACAAATCCCTCAGCTAGACAATGCCTTATTTCCTTGCTTGTTGCATGCAAATATGGGCAGGGAGAGATAAGGAATAACAGGGGATGAAAACTCCATTAGCCAGAAAAGGTTAGATTTTCTTTTCCAAGGGAAAACAAACAAACAAATAAAATTATTTTCTCCCATCCAAAGCCAACATTTTGCCTTTTTTTTAAAGAAAAAACATGTGGGACTTTTATTTTAAGTTGCATCAGGAAAGGTACCTAGAGCATGAAATATCATGTAATACAGGGGAGTCATGCAGGAACATATGGGCACAATTCTCTTGAGGAGCTTTGTGAATACTGTGAACTGCAGTGGGTCATCCTGAGCAGTTTAGAAAGAGTAGCAAATCTCTGAGACTAAATTATATTGTTTTTATTCAGTTGAGCATTATGACTTTTCTGTCCTACTAGCACTACCACTGTTTTCTCTGCTTTACTTAAGTTTCATAGCATGAATGTTCATATCCAGCGCAGAAATTTTTCTATGGAACTTGGCATTTTCATTTTCAAGAAACAAATGCAAATAAGCTTTTAATCAAGTTGAAAACAATGAAAAGCATGGGAGAGAAAAATGCACTTCTAATTGAGTATTCAAAGTGAACTCTGAAAAAAACATTATAAGAGTGATTATTACCAAAATATTTACTTTGGCTATGCAGTAAGTTGAGCACCAACAAAAATAAAATAAAATAAAAAAGTAGGAAAAAGAAAAGTAATGTAAGGAGTCTGACGCATTAAAGGAACTTCTATCACTTATATTTCATAATAAAAGATGGTTACACTCATCTACAGCTCAGCTGTTAGACTTTAAGTTTTCCCACTCGGTGCTAAATCATTGTGTCTTTGAAGTCTACGTGATTTTAGCTTCAAATGATAATAAAAAACACAAACAATAATTATTTCCAGTCTATCCTGCTTGGGCAGATGGACCTGAGCTCAGGCCTTGTGTTTTTAGGAACTGTCATGCTCTACTTGCCCTCCATTGTAGACAAGGGCCAAATGCTGGTCTGTTATAGACACAGGTTAAAGCCTCATTGACTTCAGCTGAAGCAAGACTTCCCTGTCAGGGATTGATTCTTCACTGGTGTTAATGGAAAAGCTGTCAAATATCAAACGAGAGCCCTGCAGGTTTACTGCCCATAGCTGAAACGACGACATTCACAGCATATTTCACTGTTACTTGTATCCGTCTGCTCCAGAATGAGCGTGAACTCCAGAATGAAGGTGAACGTCAGCTGCCAATACATCTCGCAGACAAAGTCAAACGTTGTCACAGTTTATGGTTTCCTTCATAGAGCAACATATACACTAGACAACTGTGGATATATTTCTTTCTTTTCAGATGACAAAACTCAGAAATTAGTGTTGAAATTAATCCTAAAATGATCTCCAGAATTGTCAAATATACAGTTCCTTTCTTCATCTAGAGAGTCTTCTATAGCATTGTTGGTAACTACCAGCCTATTCTGTATTTTGTGAAATTTTAATTTTAAAACAAACTCCACAGTATGCTTGCACAATGCCCGGGAAATACAAACTGCTATATCTGCTATCCAGAAAACTGACCAAATCATCCGCAGGGAATCTATATTTTACTGATATACTGCATTTCACATACAGACTGCAAAGCAGCGAGCAAACGCCAATTAAATAAGCCTTACAGCGCTACATTTAGGGTGGTATAAATGAGTCTCTCTCTCTCACTTAGATTTGTCTCACAACTTTCTTCTTTTGACACTTGGCATCAAAAGGGTATTGGAACCTGTTTTGTTTCCCGGGATTAGCATTAGCCGACTGGCTCCTTGCATTGGCTACAGCTTGGAAGGGAATTATAAGCCTTCAATGCACTCAATTTCAGATATGCATCTGTAGATACGTTAATGCACAACACTCTCTCATCACTTTAGTCCTGGAAACTAACATGAAGTAGTGATGACCAGTGAAACACTACGTGCAACTGAAGCAGAAATGCAATTCGTGGCCAAAGCTTTACAGTGGGAATGAGCCGCTGCAGTAGGCAGCAACAGTATGTAACATGAGAAAAATAGCTTACTGTCCCAAGGGAGCACTCAAGAGGACTGGGGTTCTGCATGGAAAGGCGAACTACATATTTTTCTTATCAGGAAGCCTGGATTTTGCTTTAGAAAGACACAGAGCCAATCCCTCTACTGCACCAAATGTACAGATGCCCGCTAAAATGAACTGAGCAGTAGTCAGACATGCCAGAACTTGACCTGTGTTGTGCACTGTTATAACAAACAGCAAAGCCTTCATGATTGCATAACTTGGAACAGGCTGGAATATTAATACTTTCAGAGGATATAACATTGAGAGCAAAAAAAAATAAACTACACCAATTGGTATCACAATGACTTTGATGGATTTCTTCTTTCTTTCTTAAGAGCCTTTATAAAATGTTGTCTGTGAAATCATTTCTGATGTATCCTGCTCTTCATCCCTTGTAGTAATCTTGGTATAATGAAATGCTGAAAAAATTCAGTACAATTCAGAATTCCGCCCACCGGGAATACTGAATCAGTATTCATGTCAAAGTAAATTTAGCACTGATTTTTAATCTCTTAATTGCTAGGAGATTCATAAATTCTTAAATTTTAATTTTTATTTTTACTTTAGTATGTGTAATTACCTACAACATTTGTAAATTAAAACAACATAAGAAAAAGATGCTGTCTCGATCAAAATTCATAACCTGCTTGTACTGGGCATCGGGTTTATTTCATGTTGAACCTAACTAGGAGACAGATGATTTGATTGTGTAAAGAGTGAGGAAGAAATCACCACACTCATGGAAAGGTACAGCGTATATTGAAGTCATATTAAACCTGAGTTATTCTTTATATCAGGGGAAAAAAAAAAAAAAAAGGGAAGGCCCTTATAAGCTCATAAAGAAACGAAATCTGTGGGTGAAGGATGCATTTGCTTCACTGTAATTGCCTCTTCCCTGCCTACTCCGGCAAGTCATTTGCTGCCCCAGCTCTCGACTATGGCATTTTTAAAGAGCTTACTTTCAAATCAAGGGCACTTCAGGGCACTCTCAGCAAGCAAGACCCTCCAGAGCCAAGGCTGCTCTTTCCAGCCTCTCCTTGCTTGCTCACTTGTGGATAGGTGCGATTGTCTACCTTGGCATGACTCGCGTCTTCTCTTTCCAACAGGCTGGATCTTAGCGTGGTGAAGGATGTCATGCAATGTACAGACATGTGAGCTGACCCATGTATGGGCTCAGGAGAATATGAGATACAGGAGTCTAAAAGCCCAACAACATGGGAATATGCATAGACTGACTTTAAAAAAGAAATCAGGAGGGTCATCAGCACATGCAGGGTCTTCTTTTCATACCCAAGCTAGTTCATTTAGAGCTAAGCTCATATATTTCCCTGGTTCACTGCAGTTCAGTATTCAGAAGTGGTGTCACAGAGAAAACAACATAGGCTTCACAGCATCTAAGCTAATTGGACCCCTGTATGCTACAGGTATTCTGTTAATAAATAATAATAATAGTGAATTCTCTAGGCCAAAGTGAAATTTTTGTTCTTTTGGCCAGGGAAAGGTTTTATGCTGAGTCTAGAAACAACGTGACCAAACTTCAAAAGACAGAGCTCCTGAGTGGGGTGAAAAAGCTCTAGTTAACCATTCTGCCTGAGGGCAGAGGCACATTAATGTCCCCTGACCAGTCTGTGACCTTCATCTAACAGAGCCAGGAACTTCACAGGGAACAAGCAGGTTCGGTTACCTGTCGGGTAGCTTTCACTAAACACTCAGTAAATACATTCTTACCTTTGTTTCTTTCATTTCTTTTCTGATCGTGACACCATGGACTGCAAAATGTATGGCTCACCCTTCCATTTACATGGGCTAGGAACAGCACTGCAGGAGTTATGGGACTGCAGCTTAATTCTCAACTTTATTACATGCTCAATTCAGGCTTTTGCATGAGATATTTACACCTGATTCTCCATAATTCTTACACACTTAAATCCTACTGAAATGTCAAAACCCTTTCAGGATCTGGGCCTTAAATTTCCTTATGCTTCAGCTCACTCTAACATGCCTACATCTTTGGTTAAGGAGTCTATAGTAAAAGGTAGCCCCTGGAACCAGACTACAGGTTGCCTTTGGACTCTGGTTCGGATTTTTTTGACAAAATTTAACTTTCTATCTTCCTAACAGCTAGCCATCTTTGTAGTATCCTCTCATTTACTTGTATGTATCTGCATATATATTACATATAAACATAAATGAAAATATATACTGTAATATATGTATATTATACATAACCTTTATATAGGTTAGATTAACCCTTAACAACCCCAGACTGCCATAACAAATGTAATACAATAATGGCATAGTCTAATCAAATAAACTCGAAACAGGGGGAATCTTCTGAAGGCTGAGAAGCAACACTGGGTTTTACTTTGTTCTGATGGATTAAATAAAACAGTCCCAGCAAAACAGACAGTAAAGCCCGTGTCTGCAGAGAGGAGATATTACTATAACAGCCATCCAAACAAAATATGCTGAGATACGTGCACTCTGTTCTGAAACGTGGATAACTGGCAATCCTGGAAAATTCTGATTTCTTGCAACACAAAACAATGGGCTGAACTGCTCCAGCACCCAGGGCAGCTGCAGGCTTCTTGGCGAGCTTCTATTTTGCCTAAAAACTGACCACTGAAGATGATCCTCACTGCAGTGGAGGACAATAAAATTATGTTTTACATCATATGGTTTACGCTTTGTTGCTTAATGCTGTAATGCCAGCGATTAGATTAAATTAGGTGCTGGATGGAACAGGGAAATGGGTTAAGTATCTACCTAGGTAAAGAAAATAATGCAGAATTTGATTTAGTGAGAAGTGAATTACAACGATCATTAATAATATATGCCTGGAGATTAACATAATAGTCTGTTATTTACCTGCTCCGTTCATTGTGAAAATGACTTCTTTAGGGGTCATCCCTAATATTCTTTATTCTTTGCTTATCCTAACGCATGCTGTGCTTTGTCACGACTCAAACCCTTTCCTCTAGATTCTTCCCTGAAGATTTTGTTTTGTAAAACAAGAAAGCTGCCATGGTTTGTGCAAATAACCATTTACTCTGCATGAAGGTATGTTTACTCAAAACAAATGAAGAAAGAGTGAGGAGAGGTGAAACAAACCTGCGGGTCACATCACTAAATCATTTTCACAAATCTGGAGAAGCCAGGAATTATTTGTTGGATATCTAAACGGGCAAAGAAAGCCACACTACACATCTTTGTATTAATATATTTAATATGATTAAAGAACATCCGTTTAGAAAACAAGTAGGTTTAGTAAACCACATACCTAAGACTGCAGATGATGATTCTTCTGCCAGAGTATTTTTGGACCAGTTGAGGAAGAAGCTGAGCACCAGCTCATTCTGAAAGAAAGCAAAAATACTTCAGGGGATATCAGATGTTGTGCTCTGCCCCTTACATTTATCCATTCAGAGCAGGCTGCTGGCAGCCTTGTGCACATACTAGAATTAGCAATCACAGGGAGCCTTTCCCCTCTGATAACGGGCTCTAACAACCTTAGCGCTGTTATGCTGCTTTGGATAAAATCAAGGCCCCAAACACATTTGAAGGCAATGACTTTACGCAGGCAATGGGAGGACAGGGCTGCCTCTTATCATTGTCTCAGGGAGGCTCCAGGGCTGCCTACCTGGTTCTTCTCTATCCATATGCTTTCAAATAGCCACATGCTGAGAGGGCTATATATTGATCTATGGCCTCCCAATATAAATATCAGCAGAAGCAACTGCTACGATGAAGGGAATGCAGGAGAACACCTTTACTGCATAGTCAGCACAAATTTCACCCTTAGCACAGGACCAGTCCCTGGCATCTGACCTAACCTGTAGCCTCCTTTACCTCCTTAGCCTCCTTAGATGTGGCACATATTTCCCCATCCCGCTTAAGAAGTCACCTACCTTAGGCACTACACTATAATTTTTATTTTTATGTAGTGACCTGAGCTGCTCTAGTGAACATATATAACAAGGCCTTACATCCAGCTTCAGAGAATTAAAATAATAAACCTGACCTCCCAGCTTTGAGCATCGCGCAAGGCAATAAAAATGTGAATTCTAAAATGAACTCTCAAGATACTGAATCAAAGGCGGACTCTAACTGCATTCTATTAGCTTTTTCATAAAGCTGTATTTCGGAATGCCCATTTTCTTAACACAGTTAGAATTGCTACATTCATATTGATGCTACTCGGACTGACACTGTAACGAATGGGCTGAAGAAGAGTCTTTTCAGATTCTGGCATTAAAATGTCACCATTGTTTTCTTCCAGGCCATGGAAAATAATGTGTGTCTTATCAACAGGATGTACTTTATGTAGCATTTGTCTTGTTCCAGTTTGACAAGATGTGGCATGATTTGTGCAAGAAAAAGAAAAAAAAAAAGCAACCTTGAAATGGAAGAGGTTAGTGACAAATGCAGCTAGTGCACAGTTAACATCTGGGTTAGACGTGGGAACAAGATGCGTATGTTCAGCACAGAGACAAGATTCTGCAATTCGGATTTATTTTAGCAGTCGCCTTTTATTATTCATTCTACGGTTTGGAGTTTTTCCTCCCACACTGATATTTTGTTTTAAAAAAAAAATAAAAATAAGAGGAAAAAATACCAGAAAGCTTATTTTCTTTCAACTAAGCAACAAGTAATTATTAGCAGTGTATACAGCGGCCCATTCTGAGCATTATCAACTATCTTTTCATCTCGTGAGGCTAGCTTATAGGGGAAAGCCCATACACCTGTTTCAGGCTGTGACAGCTTTAAATAATAAGGTTATTCTCTGTGGATCTGCATTTGCTCTTTCAGCACAAGTCCCAAGTGCAGGGAATCTCAAGGGTTGAAACAGTACATTTTTGGCAGCTCAGCCTTTACTTGACAGCATGAAAATAAGCAGAGAAACTTAAGTAGCCCTTCTGGTTCAAAGATCTGGAGACACGTAGGCAGGAGGTGGAAGGAAGGATACACTAACCGACTTGAAAGAGAAATAAAGAATTCTGTACTGAGCAGCTTGGTGTTCTGCTTCCTCTCTCCTCGCTCTTTCAGTAGTGAGCTGAATAGGTTAGTAAATAGGAGGCGGGAGGATTATTTCAGGTGATTGTTCCGAATTCTCATTTCTAAAAGAAAGAGCACTCTGAAAAAAATGACAACACAAGCGAAACCACTGCTAGATTTTACACCGGGCACGATGATGACACAGCGCTGGTGCCACAGGGCTCCTTCCAAAGCATTTGCTCTCTGTACTCAGTCAGATGCAGAAGCAGGTGGGGAAGCAGCAAGGCTAATGACAGCAAATGGACACAAAAAAAATAATTCAGCAAGTCAGGTTGCAGGGGCAGATTTTGCAGTTTATGCAGAACAAAGGGCCTCAATGGGCACGGAGGGGATGCCCTGCATGTTGGTGGAGCAGGCACTTTGCACCCTGCTGCTCACAGGACAGCAAGCGCTCCAGGGCTGAGCTCCCCTCCTGCCAGGCAGCACCACCCACAGTCCCTTGGGCAAAGCAAACACATTCAGCAAACGTCATGCTGCACCAGCACAGCACCGAAGCACGCAGCACCTTGCAGCTCATTCCCAGGTCCTGCTGAAGTCAACGGGACTTCAGTCAGCTGGATAGCACTCAACGGGGCTGAAGATTATGCCTGGCGTTCGGCCTGCACAGATTCATACTGATAAACAGGAACAGCCATCGGAGGCTTCGGCGTATGGGTGTTCAAAAGTGTGTGACAAGTTACTTTGATGGCAGTCTGCTTCTAAGCAAGCAGTTACCGCTACAAACATATGTGTCCATAGGTGGGGACCTTAGTGACTCTGTGACAGTCTTGGCAGACAGACAGGCCCTGGAGATGCCCATCCTCTTTCCCTCAGATTTATTACCTTCAACTCAGTAAACAGAAATCATGTTCCCTAAGACACTGCCTGTATTGACATTTTTAGGAAAGCCTCCTATCACATGTTCTTGCCTAATACGAAAATAATTTTCAAAATGTAATTTCTGATATTTTTTCCAGATCAGTCAAAAACACCAAGCCCTTGTGGGGCAACCATCCATGTATGGATACATTACTGTTGCTCTGTTTAGAAATAATGATCTTTATTCAGACTGAAAAGGGGCAAATTCCAACTTCATTTACGCAAGGATACAACCGAACCGTGCGATTTCACTTGGCCTCAGGGGAGCTGGTGCCCAGACCTGCGCTACTGTAGCACAGCAGCATTTGTCTAGCTCTCCCTATTACAGTCTACCTAGAAAAACACCCTGCTGATAGTGAAACACGGATAGGTCTCCAGCCTGATTTAATTTTGTTCCAGAGAACAGAAGTCTTTCCTGAAGTTAGAGAACACCCATGCACCAGTTACACTTTAACAGGATGGAGAAGCAGCGGGAGAGAAATAAAGCAGGGAAAGCTGACCTTGCTGCAGCTATTACATCTTCAGGAAATGATGGGGGAAAAGAGGAGACTTTGAACCCTCCCCATTTTGGCTCTGCTTGACATCTGCCAGCAGGAGCACATAAGCGGTTTGGAGTTTGAGGGACCCACACACCTCAGGTGCACTTTACGTGCACGGTGTTAAATAACTGCACGTGAGGATGGCTGGAGCTATTTTCTGATCGCTGTAAATCCAGAGTAGCTCCAGTGAACAAAACACAGATGAAATACAGGAAGCATGATATCAAACTTGGTTACTTTTATAGTGTAAAACATTAGTCACTCTAGAACAAGGCTGTGGGTCTGTCTTTAATTGTATGTTTGAAAAAGAATGTATGTGATCTGCAATCATTCCATTTACATTCACTTTAAAGCTTTTTTACACAGTCACAGTGTAAGAGACTTCGCCTGTAAGTGATCATAAAGCTGTTTATAGCATATACACATATTTGATACACTGTCAGTGATTGCTTACCTGTTTGCATTAGCTTTATCTTTGACCCTAGAGTTTGACTCTTAAAAATAATTTTTTTATAGAGGCAAAACCTAGTATTTCTTTCTACTGGTTGGTCTATTGTGCACCTGTGGTTTTTCCACCCTCCCCACCAAATCCAAGTCTATCTGAAAGAGATGGGACAAATACTGTATATTTATTCAAGGCTATGTATTTTTGCAAGATCAGTATGTACATCAAACGTCTTTGAGCTATGCTATCAACAGTATCCACGAATTAAATAATTTTAAATGATTAAATCATTTAAATGATGAGAAATGGGAAACTACCCTCAGAGAGATACCAAGTGGCTGATGTTACCAAATACACAGGCTTGCTGCATGGAACTGTTTTATATTCAGTTTTGCATTTCTAATTTTTTATTTGTAATGCCCAAGTCAGGCTCAACTCATCCTTTCAAGATAAGCAAGAAAATATCCAGCTTCGTCAATACCTAAAATGCTGCTGCTTGACACCAGGGCCAAGAACTGACTCAATTAACGGAGCCTTACCTGACTTTTGTGTCCCCAGGGAGTGTGAAACCCTATAATACAGCATTAAAATGACAAGCCACTAGGGCAGCCCTAATTTACATGATATGTTATGGGGTTTAGACTGCAATTTCTATTCAGCCCATCACTCAATTGCAATTGGAGTTAGGAGTGAAATAGAAAGGAAAAAAAACCCAGGTAGCTGGCAGTAGCTGCCTTTTGTCACAGAGTTGATTTATAGTGTGATAATGCATAATTTTACCCTCCTCCATATTTCCAACCTTCAATTTATTGCCTCTTGATGCTTCACCTATGTGCTATATGGTTATTCTGCCATTTAATGAAGCAAAATTCCAGGAGTCCAAACATTATTAAACATGTTGCCAAGTTTACCCTGATGTGGGAGGACCACACAGTCCTACACACTCAGCAGGCCCGTCAGCGACGGGGCAGCTAGTGCTGAACTAAATATTCTCACTCTTCTCACATATATTACCAGTGATTTGATGGAAGTAGAACGAAGCTTAAAAAAGATGCTGAAAATATTTCCTTGATTCTGTCCTAAGTGATTCAATACGAAAACGAAGGTGCATCAATATTTGCTAAATATCAAATTCCTGCTCGGGGGCAGACACTTACTTGCTGCACCACGTTACAACAGAAAATTCAGTTGGCATTATTTATCAACTTTGCGTTTTAGCGACTGATGTAACAAATATAGCTTTTTGTTCAAGCATTTCACCTGACTACAGTTATTTATAACTGAGCATTAACCTGAGTTTGGAAAAAGCACTCGCATATGAGGCAGCTCTTCAACACATATCTGAGAGGAAGTCAAGGAATAAGATTTGCGTTTAAAATAAATCATGGGCTTAAAATCTGCTTTGAATAGGGGCGAGCATAAGCACCACCCTAAATTTAGTCTTAAAGTAGCCCCACAGCAATCATCACCTCCATCACCCGATGATTCTGTGTTTATTGGGTCTGATACTAAAGTTCAGTGATAGAGAAGGATGGTTTCAAGGTTCTATTATTTAAAGAAGGGTTTAAAGAAACCTTTAATTTCTTAATCAAGTTACAGTACCAATGAGGAGGCAGCTATTTTCCTTCATCTCTTCTCCTTCATTCACACCATTTAGCAGAATGTCAGCAACATTCTGGCCTAGTCTTAATCATAACATCATATTCTTAATCAGAACTTAGCCTGGACTGAAAAGCATGCATGTAAGGCATGACTCAGGAAGCATACATACAATGTAAGTTTGTATGTAACCCAATTCTTTCTTTCTTTTTTTTTTCCCCCCTAGAACTTCTAATTACTTATTTGCTTGAACCAAGTTTCCAGTTGGTCTTATGGAAGCTGGACTAAACTTTTCAGAGTTATAAGAGGTGGTCAACCTTGTCTAGTCAATCAGGGTAATGTGTTTACAATGGTATCAAGGGTGTTTAATAATGAAAGAAAAACTCTCCTTTTTTTGACTTAATACAATCTCAGACCATGTCTCAGGGTACGACACAACTAAAATAAAATTCAGCAGAGAGAAATGATTGTGCCAGCAAGTCCAGAGAACCCTGTTCCACAGGCACTTGCTGTTACAAGGTTTCCTCACAAAATTCTGAATCAATTATTTATTACTACATAGTTTTTCTATTTCATAGGAATGACAGTTTGGTAATGCTCAAGAACAGGCATCTCACTAAAAGGTTTAGACCAGGCTTCCTAGCAAATTCAGGAAAAGGACAAATTTGACTGGAAAGTTGTCCAAGGCATGAAGAGAGACAAGAATAATTGTATTTACTTTTATCAAGAACGCCCGCTGTCTTGGCTTTCTCCTCACAGTAAAACTGAGCAGACACCACGACACCTTAAAAAAAGAAACATGCTAGAAGGAAAAGTAGAAAAGAGACCTTCCACTAGGAACACAAAGGAAATTACTCACTGACTGGTCCTGTTCTAAATGTGTCAGTATTTTCTAAATTTCTCAAGCCTCCCAAGCAGCAGAGGTACACTGAGGTAAAAATCATGATTCACTGTTTAGGGAGTGACAATAATTTTAAAGGTTATTACCGGGAACTGCTGGTTAGATATGTGGTGACTAGCAAGAAGATTTCCAGACCACAAGAGCACTTTGTAGAGAAAAACAACCTGCTCCTTACTCCATTTATTATCACGCCCTCCAAGTCTAGCATGGCATTAGCTAGACACTCCTGTTAGCTACACACTCCTTTGAAAATGAAGTCATTTGCTTCTTATGGTTTTCTGCTGTGCTAGATTTGAACTGGTTTGGTAACTGAACCTCATGCAATTGGGCAACCCAGCATGAGTATACAAGCACCACTGGATGGTTTAGGGCCAAACCAGCACACATCTCTGAACAGATCTGCTCCCTGCACCCTCCAAAGCCCCTATTCCTGGTCAATGGTCAAAATTGCCCGTGGATGGGTAATGAAGCTGGTGGAGGGGCTGGAGCACAGACCTTAACAAGGAGCAGCTGAGGGAGCTGGGGGTTATTTACTCTTGAGAAGAAGAGCTTCAGGGGAGACCTTATTGCTCTCTACAACTACCTGAATGGAGGTTGTTGTGAGGCAGGGGGTTGATCTCCAAAATAACTACCAAAAATAGAACAAGAGGAAATGGCCTCAAGTTGTGCCAAAGGAGGCTCAGATTAGATATTAGGAAAAATTTTTATATGGCAGGAATGGTGAAGCCTTGGAACAGGCAGCCCAGGGAAGTGGCGGAGTCCCCATCCCTGGCAGTGCTCAAGAAACATGGAGATGAGGTGCTTAGGGACAGGGTTTAGCAGCCAGGGTGTGGAAGGCCTTACAGTGGGACTTGATGATCTTCAAGGTCTTTTTCAACCATAATGACTCTATGATTTTACGTCTCCATGTCCCAGCAGCAACCCAGCTGGAAAAGGTACTGACTCAGCCAGCGCACTCTGCAGCATCATGAAGGGAGGAGGAAATGTAGTAGCAAGCCCATTAGGAGCTACTGCGTTCCTGCTGATTATCAGGCCATTATAGACTACTGAGCAGGAAGGAGAGGAGAGCTTCTGTGTGAGACTGAAAAGCGTGTTTATAACTATCCCAGGGCTTTCAGCAGTCTAATTTTTCAGCCATAGACTTTGCTTCGGCAGAGCAGTGCTTGGCCCAAATTGAAAATTCATGTATCTTACAGCAGCCCAGAGCACAGCAAAAGATACAGAGCTCTTCATTTCTAGGTCACTGACTTATATAATTTTTTTTCCCTCAGCTGTGACCAAAGGTGCTACTGTAAAACAAACCTGTGACCCTAGCTTGAATGGCATAGAAACTACTCAGCAATTAACCTCAACCTACGCAATTTATTCAGTAAAATCAGCTAAGGGAGCCAAGCACCCAAGTCAGCTCTCCATATCAAACTGAGTGTGACTCTTTGACACAAATATTATCTGTCTTTGGAAATCTTCTCCATTTCAATTCAGGACACAGAATTTTTATTATTAATAAGAGGCCCATTTGTTTTACACATGGATTATTTCCCCTTTAGCCTCGGTTATGTACTCGCTGCTGGGTAAGTTATACAGTTAGTTAAGCAGGAAACATTTTTTGATTTTTTTTTCCATGATTTTTTGATTTTGACATCCTGGAAGATATTTTAGATTTTAAAGAAGGAAAAAAAAAGTCTTGTCACACCCTCCTCTTATAAAAGTACATGCTTCTACACCAAACAGCCTGAGGCAGTCCCACGACCCCGAGGCCAAGGGATGCTCCTGGCAGGCACTGTCCTAGAGAACATGCCAAGAATGAAAGAGCACGGATTACCACACACCGTTGTGCCTGTCCCCTGTTGGGTTACTAGGATATGTGTAACTGTTGAATCTAATGTGGCCACCACTGCCATCCTCCTGTCTACCGTTCCCGACAGTTCCTCCTCACTGCAAAACACTCCCTACTCTCAGAGCCTGCTGTCACATCAGTGGTTGCCTGTTCAACTCGGGGACTGATGCAATGCTACGAACTAAAGCCCTGGGAGGGCACAGGGGGCCTGTTAGTTATTCCCGGTCCCAGCTTTTATTGCCTTCGCTGGCAATATTGCCTTGTGCTGGGCTAGACAATGAAGAGTCATTTGCTGCTATTATTGCAACTTTCCACTCTGAAACGGGAGGGAAACATCAGATCGCAGCAAACAACAAAGAATTAAAAATGAGAAAACACCCGTGTGAATGTGCACGATGTATCATTCTGATCATACTGAAATGTTCTGATTTTGGTCTTATACTTGCAAAATAATTTTTCTATGTGTTAACTTAAATTTTGAAACAAAGAGTAATTCTGGACTGAAACAATGGGACTTTTCATTTAAAAACTGTCAAAATCAGACTCTTCCATATTTCAGAACTCCTTTTTTAGACACTACATTCCTCAGAGCCAACTCTCTACTGTCAAAAATTCAGTGAATCACCACTTTTGTATGGCAGCAAAGGCAGGGAAGTTATTCTGAAAAATACCCTGCCAGTTCTAATACACTATTTTTCTGTCATTCTTGTCTTTGTCTTAAACCCAGCTGAATGCAACGATGGTTTTACCTCCAAATGGCTATATAAGAAGTGTCACCTATGTCATTTATTTTCTTAAATGACAATGTGAAAAGCTTCCTGATTCTTTTGACATGATACCACTAAAAGTAGTAAAAGTTATTGTTACCGAAAACAAATACTGGAAATGCTCACATTAGCCAGTTTCCTGGGTCCACTTAATAACTGCTGCAGATAGAGGTTCAAATCTTTCACTCTCCTGTGTTCAAGATCTGTAAAAGGTAAATGCCACGATGGGGGAAACCTGGAAAAAAAAATCAAGATATTTATACATTTTACTGCTCTTGCAACATATTTGCTGAAGATATTTCCAACACTACTTTACAAAAGATTATTGGCACTTTCTAAAGTTTTTGTGAGAAGGGGAAGAGAAAGGTGTAATACCCAGACGATAATATACCGGGGTTTTTTTTAATTTAATTATTACTATTCTAATAATTTGCTGATATTCTGTTCATAGTATTTTTATTTCTTTTTTATATAAAAATGAATTAAAAATTACTAAAAGCACTTATTTAAATTTCCTAGTGTCTGAATTGCTTTTAAAAATGTGATCCCAGGAATGCCTTCATTCATTTTTGCACCATACACACAGTACCGTGGGTCTCTGACCTCAGACCAGCGTTCATTCTGTACATGCCCCTCTCTTGCGAGACTGAATGATGACAGATTTGCACCAACAGAGTAACATTTTATGAATATACCTTTGCTTGCCTCCCTTTTTTTTTCGTTCAGTTATTCAGAATGCAAATAAGCTTTTCCAAGGTCCTTTATTCTGCATGTAACTTCATATGATACGACAAAAAATAATCCAAGATAAACACACTATCATTACAATATCAAAATCAATTTTAAATAAGCAAACATAACACTGATAGTAATGTTCTTGTAAGATTTTTATTAACATTAATTTCATTTGATTTTAGTAAATAAACCATATACAAATAGAATGCTCTTGTATCAACTTTCAAATGCTGCATTGACTGAAAATGTCAAAGCCACATTTTTTTCACTTGAATCACCTTTGCATTTTCAAGATAATGGCTGTCCTATCAGGCAAAAGGTTAGATTTTAAACAATATGTATAATCGATTTGTATTAACCTTGACCTGACAATGACTTTTTCTCTCCCAGGCTGTATAAACATTAGAAAAGCTATCTGTGCTAAACTGCATGTAATGGGTTTTGTGACATGGCTTACTAATATTGAGATATCTAAACTAATATTATGCTCTCTGTCCCCTAAAACCGCATGATATTTAGAACAGTGGAGGGTTTGATCTGGTTGTATTTCCTGTCACACCTGTAAGCACTTAACAGTGTCTGGTTTACAAACTTCCTTTTTTTTTCTGGCACAACCTTGTTTATCCAGCTGGTCTCCGGAGATACCTGAAGGCTTCAGACAAGTGACTAAAGAGGCAGTTAGCAGGGCGACGCACTGAGAAGAGGCACTTGGCCGGCCCTGTGCAAGCCTGCTGGTCAGATCCGATTTTGAACAGGTTTTACCCAATTCCACAGCTCCGTGATGTCATCGGCTTTTTAAAGGCCACCCAAATAACAGCATGTGGAGCCCTGGTTGTGCATCCCTACAAAGAGCAGCCTCACCCAGGGAAAGAATAGGCGATCTAAGAGGATTAACCCACAGTTTTTGCCATCAGGAGATTCAAGGTAATTAAATTTTATGAGATGCAAATTAGAGCTGTTCTTTCTTTTTTTCTTAAGTTTGTTTTGTAACAAAAGGCTCTCTATGAAGAGAGGACTGATTAACATGATATTGTAATTCCTTTAAGGAGAGAGGAGAGCTTTACCTATCTTCTGTATCACTTTAGAGGAAAGTACTGGTATATTCCAGTTTGCAGTTAAAATGGCAAAGCACCAGGATGGTGGCAGCACATGGCACACCCAGCCTTTTGATTACTTTTTTCTGTAGCATTGAGACATTCGGGCTCAGCCAGGCACTGCACAAATGAGCAGCGAGGGACAATTCTCGCCTCAAGAAATTACGGTGATAGAGCACATCATGGGAAAGGGGAAATGACATGACCCAGGATCATGAAATACATCAGCTGCACAGCTAAAAATAGAGCTGTGGTCATCTGATGCCCATGCACAACCCCTGAATGTTTGGATTTCCCCCGGGTGCACAGAAGGATCGCTTTCAAGAGACAGCAGCGAGGCTCAGCTTGGAAGCAGCTTAAAATTCTTCAGACTGTATAAGACAAAGAGGGGACTCTAGTTGCAGAAAGAGAGCCCTCAGAAAGCACATCCTAAGCACAGCGACCAAACTGAGCACAGATATACGCATTATCTGTAAGAAACTGCTGACTGATGGCATCCGTACATCTCTGCTCCGGTGAAGGACAATATGAGCCTTGTAGTGCTCAACCCTTCTTTGAAATTCATGCTGCCTCTGAATTGCACCTGTGGCTGAAACCGGCTTCCCAGCTGGGCACACACTTGTGCTAGGAAAGGTTGGGTTTCCAAGCCGATTTTGAGCTTTGCATCTATTTTAAGATGTAGATCTGAGAAACAAAGACTCGTTTCAGGCACCAACTTCCTGAATATCAAATTCAATTTCCTGCTAACTAGCTTTCTGTATATAATGTATGTCACGTACATGCTGAGTTGGGTGAAAAGATTTTTGTCCTTCTACAGAATAATAATTAAATACAATTTATATTATGTGTAGAACCAAATAAGAGGAAAGGTGCCAGCGTGCAAGGGCTTGCATGGGGTGGCAGTGCTCTGACTTATAAATAATTGCTGAACAGTTAAGTGTCAATAGTAAAAATTTGGATGCTGAGAAGTCAGAATATTTGTTATCAATTTCATTTGATACAGCCAGTATTTAGCACCTCTAACAAGCAGAATTATACAATATTTCCTCCTAATGAGACATGGATATATACAATTACATAAATAAATATAAAACAGTAACCAGGTCCTTTCAGTTAGCATTTCAATTATTCTTGTAATATTAGACATTGTACTTCCAAACCATATATTTCCAAACGCATTTTGTAGTTGCATTATGGAATAAGGCTTTTGCCTTCCTTTGAAGCATCTGGAATTAGCCAATGATAGAGGCATATGCAACACAGATAGTTTAATGGTCTGATATGGTATGGCAGTTCCAATAACTTCCCATAAAAACACGTTGCCTTTTTATTACTAGAATAAAAATAAAGTACATAAAACCCTGACACTAACAGAACTCCATTAAAAAACAAACAAAGCCCAACAAAACTGTTTAATGTCGATGAACATTCCCTTAAAGGAATGTCATACATAGTTTTTTTTTTTTTTTTAACAAAGTCTTGGCATACAAGGTCATATAGTGACAGGTTATTAGTGAGATTGAATTTTGACAATTCAGAACCTTTTAAACACCTCTTAAAGCCTCAGTATCTGTAGATTAACTTTCTTTAAGTTCTGGAATTCTCTTTTGCTTTCAAAATACTATGAGTGATTTTACTAAAGGTAGCTTTTTTACACAAAAAAAAATGGCTAGTATTGATTTTGAAAATCACTACAGGCTTTCTGAAGTCTATGTCTTCTAAAAAGAAATATTTATCCCCTTTAAAGGTCTGTGCTCATAGGAAAATAGTATCATAAATAGTTACATATTTAAATATTTTTCTTTACAGTTAGGGTACAAATGGGTCAGAATTAAAATAATGACTTCGGTATTTATCAAAGTCCAGATTCTAACAAACGACTGCA
This sequence comes from Eudromia elegans, assembly GCA_003342815.1. Lineage (NCBI taxonomy): Eukaryota > Metazoa > Chordata > Aves > Tinamiformes > Tinamidae > Eudromia > Eudromia elegans. Next base: position 2,406,194 of record PTEX01000076.1, read on the forward strand.
TCCGGTTCATATGGACCAGTCATAACGAGTAACTTGGAGTAGGTCAATTAAAAATCCCTTAGGTAAGAGAGAAATTCTCTAAAATCGAGACATCTACAGCCATTCAACTCAACGCCTCTCACAAGCTTGGGGGATTGCCACGTTTGGCTCTGAAGTTTGTGGCCTTGTGAGCAAGGTGTTGAGGGGCCAGAGGAACACGTAAGATTATTATTTAACACCCTGTGCCATGTGCTCTAGGTGCCCCTGCTGGAGCAGGGGGGTTGGACGAGATGATCTCTAGAGGTCCCTTCCAATCCTAAAGATTCTGTGATTATCAAGCACTTCTCTGCTGGGCAGTATATGCATCTGCTGTAAAGAAGTGGATCATCCCTGCCAGTGTCAGAGATGAGCTTGCTTTTGTTCTTCTATGTGAACATTCCTTTCTTGCTCTAAAATACTGATCTGGATAGGAGTTTTGACCAGCACCATGCAAAAATAAAAGCTATTAAAGGCTCTACCAAGCTTTTAATGAGGTCAGTACCATTTACCCTTTGATTTCAGAAATAGCTGTATCAAGCCCACAGCTGTTACATCTGCCACCCCCAATCCCTCCCCACTTAAGAAAGGAACAATAAAATACATAAAAGTCAGATTGTCACAATAGTCTATGATTCAGTTTCTTCTAGTCTGAATAAAAGGCTTGATAGAATATGTTGCATTGCCTTTGTGTTTCTAAAAATACATCTGCCATACATTTCCTCACATTTTTATATGTGCACAGAAAGAACCATTTAACAGCAGAATAATATTCACTAATATGCTGCCTTACTCTGGGAGGGTATGTGATGGAAATTGCTTCTGGAGGTGGCTGTGAAGTTTTGCGAATTGGTCAAATGATTTTTCCACAAAAGTGACCACATTGCAGGTTTGCACCACCTGGACTAGATACAGCTGTATTGAGAAAAAAGAAGCAGCAGAGAGAGAAATGATCAGAGAAATGCATTTTAAAAAGTACAGGAGAAAATATAGGGTGATTTTAACAAAGAAAAACCTTTCTTTAATGTAGTGCCAAGTGCCAGGGAATTCGGTTCATAATTTATAGTCTTTGCTATACAGAAAGAGAAACTTGCCTGGATAGCATACAATTCAAACACTGAAAGATCACTGCAGTGTGTGAAAACTAATAATGCACCATTAAAGCATCATATAACAGCTTCTGATTTCTATTAGGCTTCCTAATTTTGTGCCATGCTTTCCTTCTGGATGCTTTAATTAGCTCTTGATTTATTTTTCACTATAGGGCAGGAACTGTTCTCCTTAATGGCTCCCTGCTAATAGCTGTCTGCCTGGCGTTATTTCTCTCCAGTATCTCATTGCTTATGGCACTGCTGCTTATTCGGTGATCCTTCCAATGCTGCACAAACACATCTTAAACAACAGAGGAGGAAAAGTATGTAAGAAGAAAGAGAGATTAAAGATCAAGGTAAGTATGAGTAAGCTCACAAAATAATACATACAGAGTCAGGCTTTTTGTTGAACCCTAAAATGGTCGCTCTTGCAATTGCCTTCTCTGCATCCAGCATGATCCACTCCTGGGGAGCAGTCTCTGGAGCTGCAGGCTTGGCAGAGCCTGTTACTGACATCTGTACGAGTATGTGGATCAGGTTATTGAGCTTGACAGGAAAGCACTCCAAACTTTCCTTTATTTTCCTGAAAAATAAACAAACACATAGAACAGAAAGAAGAGGCATATCTCTCTTGTTTCCACTTCTTGACCTTTGGTTTCATGCATGCAATAACTATAAAACCCCCAAACCCAAACACACCTTCCAGGAACATGTACCATGTTCACAACAGCCACCACTATTTTGAACAGTTCCAACATATCCAGCCCTGGAGCGCCACTGCTCAGGTAAAACCTCTCGCTATAACCCACTGGATGGCTTACCATGGCAGTCATTCTTCAAGGACTAGATACTTATCAGTCTTCTTTCAAACAGGAGAGAAAGCCAGAATGTTTCAAGGGATATTTTGAGATAGAAGACCCTAGGCCCTTCTCAAAAGACAGGGAAGCACCCTCGTTTTGGTTATGTTAACCTCATGTGGATATCCAAGTGTTTGCACAAAAATCTCTTGTCCAAATTGGCTTTGGGGAGTGTGTTGCTATCTACCTTGCCCAGGTGTTAAAAGCACAATCCCCATGGAGCTGCATAAGATAAAGAAAAAAATAGAGGAAATTTCTCCCTTCCACGTTCCCCCATTTCACCCCTGTGCAAGAGGAATCAGAAAAAAACACCTAATTTCCTAGGCTTTGAGATCCTTCACCAGAAAAAGGCACAATAGATGGAAAAATAACTAGATACACATCTAAATGTGGAGTGTGAATTTGTCTTAACATTAAAATGAACTCTACTTGAGAAATAACATGGCAAGATAATCACTGGTCTTTGAAGAGTAAGAAGCAGTACTCATTAGAAAACACCTGCCTTGTTGATTCCAATTGCTGGTTAAAATCTATTTACTTTATGATACCATTTTTTTTTTTCATTTTTTTTCTGGTTATTTCTGCAGCTCTCTGAACATATTCTAGACAGATTTTGATTTTATAAAATAACAACCAATTCATTTCACATTATGCATCACCAGAACACTGGAAAACTTTTTTTTTCTGATTTTGGAATAAATCTAGCAAGAGGTACTTAAGGGCTGAGAAATACTTAACCACCCAATCAGTCCGAATATTGTGGCTGAAGTCTATATGCTTCACAGATGCAACCACACCAAAAAAGAGCATTTCTACCTGCAAAAAGTTCTCATGAGCTTGACATTTCATTTAAAATACTGTGCAAATTTATCATGTGAAGATGGGCATATTATACTGAATGATGGCTGAGCAAATAAAATGTGTATTTGTTTCTTAATGCAGTACAAGAGAAGTTGTCTCTGAATGGATCCATTTAACTATCTTAATAATTAAATTCTCATAAAACAGATATACACTAATTATATAATAAATGACACAAATGAACGCTCGAATGAAAGAAAATAACTCTTGATTCAAAATATTAGTAGCAAATCAATACTGTCCTGATTACATATGTTGCATCTGAGGCTAACTTCTTTTTATCTGCTACTTATTTGATTTAATGTTTAGATAAATCACTGAGCCATGATTTAGCTTATAGAATTTGCAACTTGTCTACATTATAGCAAAACAAGAAATCTGTGATATTACTATAAATGTATACTAATTCTACAGCTAAATACACTGGATTTTAAATCATATAAAATATCCTTCTGCTTATAAACTAATATTAATTCAGACATTATCACTGTCACAGAGCAGCTGATATCAAAATACATCATCTACGCAATTTAGTATTTTAATGGCTTGTTGTTCTCTCCATGGGTCCATTAAGCTTCTAAAATGTCTTTAATGCCAAGATTGCTAATTACATTACTTCTCTTTAAACCCAAACAAAGGCTTTTGTTTTTGTTGCACAATTTCTCAGTAAGTTATTTATATAAAAAAAAAAAAAAGTTTATGTTTAAAAAAAATCACAGAAGTGTCACCATTTTCTCCCTCTCTCTATTTTTTTTCTCTGTATGCACTCCTATCTGTAGCATTGGAAAGCACACAATCCTTAGTTCACATTATAAGCAAGGAATTGAAAACGCGTCTTTCGCCATTCCGCTGGCATCTCAGAGTGCCTTCACAGCGAGGTGGAACAACTCTGGTTACGGTTCTCTGCATTTTCTTTCAAAGACAAACTGGCTTAAAGAAACCCTGTTGTGTCCCAGAGAGAGTACCTCTGTAGCCAAACCCTAGCCGTGTGTGTAGCAGAGGTGTGGTTCCTCAGGCCCATGTGTCCTGCCTTTTTTAATTTTGCAGGTTATTTTTGGTGTAAATTGGTTTGCTGATGGAGGTGACTGCATTTTCTCACACAGGCACAAGAGCTGTGGGGAAAGAGCTTGGAGAGGAGGGAGGTGGTGGCTTTGTGGCACATGAGGGTAGACACTCCCTAGAGCTCATGTTGCTGGTTGGGGGAAAAGACTATATCCTACACATCCAGTCACACAAGTGATTGCCTGAACACCCCCTTCCCACGAGGACAGATCTGTGGTAGTGAGGTGGTCAGCAGAGCACGGACTGAAAGGCCAGAGAGTGTCAGGGGCTCGTGTTCGACATGTAACACTCAGACTCTGGTTCCTCTCTGGTTCCCCTTTCTGCCTAACTGGGCCCCGACAGGACTTCAGTCCATCATAAGGATCCATGCAGGAGCTGCCTTCTTGAACTCTTTGAGATGCCTACACACCTTCTCTTCTCCTCAGCCACATGACACTTAGCCCAAGGCTAAACAAGCGGTCACGTCATACCTATCTGTTGCTGAGGCATTCGTGTTCCTTAGGTCACGACCATGTTTGCCTGTGCCAAGGCTGCTTGGCCATTCACAAGAAAGCAGATAAAACATTTGTATGTTACTGCAAAGCTCTGGTAGCTCAAGCTGGTCAGAGAATTACTTTCTAAGGCATCAAAGAGGCATCAAATGGACAAGCCAACAAAAAGAGAAAATTTTCATTAACTAGAGTAATCTTAATCATGAATTGTGGCACAATGTTTTCCTGCAGAAACATATGTTTTCTGCATGACAATATGACAACATGACAATATCTCTTTACTATTCAGATTAGGTCTTATCTACTTCTCAAAAAGGTGACTTAAATATTTAGTATTATTCACAGGCACTTTCTGCCTTCCACCTGTTGAAATGAACTAGAATTTTGGATTTGGTTCACGGTCCTTCTATAGAACTATCAAATTACTATAGAAGGTAGGAAAAAACAGAGTAATTGGCTGCTTTTGTAAATAGAAATGAATGAAAATTTCAGCTAACATTTTCAAGGGTGATTAATAATTGTTAGGGCTTTGAATTTTTAGAAAGTAGACTCTTTGTATGCGAGAGGTATTTTGAGAAATGGAGGTTAAGTCACAACACTAGCCATTCTCCACTGACTCTCAAGAGTAGATGGATTCATAGTCATTGACCCGTTATTCAGTATATATTATAATAAATCTTTATGCTCAAACTTCAAAATCATTTTCTGTATCAGTTATGGTGCCCTTGTGCATCTCATTTCCATGAAATATATAAAAATAATATCAAATAATCTGTAAATAATCTGGAACACAGTGAGCAAAATTTACTTTCATGGGATTACCATATGTCAGTGTAAGTGGCATTTCTTTGGAAAAGCTTTTTCATTGAGATTTACACCCAATTTTTCCATCAATGAATTTAACAGGCTTCACTTTAAAACAAGTAAGTTGGGCAGTATGGCACCAGTGACTCTTAACAGAAATACTTTTCCAGAATCCTACTGTTTTCATGGGCAAACCTTTTCTAATTTTCATCAGCATTTACTCAGGGAAAGTGGGTATCCTTTGGGCACAGTAGTGATAATTCTTCAGTTTAATATCTTATTTCCCATTGTGATAATAGGAAAAAAAGGATGTCCTTCTTCCCCTTTGTTTCACTAGGCTACGCAATCGAAGCTTGTTAAATTTCCTTGACAGGGTCCTCCTGGTCACCACAGGCTAAGCCTGCATTAGAAAGCACTGAAACCCAATAGGAGCAGATTCACTTCGTGAACCGCGGTGCTGAGACTCCAGTAGATACACTAGACACCTTTTGAAGGTTTATCTCAGATTACCTTTAGTCTGATCCCACAGGCTGAACACTGCAGGAGCTTTCCTGGAGCACATCTCCTGATGCAGCTTCATCCCCAGCTGCCCTCCTACGCATCTCTTCCCAGGACACAGGACATTCTTCTTGCCTGAGCTGCTGGCAAGAGCTGTGCAGTGAATGTAGTGTCACCTGGGTTTTGTACAACAGCACAAATGCCTCAAATAACAAAACTTTGAGGAAGAAGTTTGCTTCTGTTCCTATGAGACGCAAACACGGTGATCTTTACAAACTGCTTGAATGCAACTGGAAAAAAGCATAACAGGGTATTTTTTTCTATGCAAGCCCTTTCAGTAATCTTCCAGTAGTGTTTAAGCTATGCAGAAGATATGTTGCTGGAATTTCTGCAGCCAACTGAGAAACAGGGATTGGCTGATCAGCTTGAGGTTAGTCCTGTGTTTTGAAATGAATTATGTGGATTTGTTTTGAAAGGAGTTACTGTGAATTGTCCATTTTATAATTGCTGGCATTGTGACTTGGACTGGATGTGCTTGAGCTGGGCAATGACAGGTAGCTAAACGAAAATAAAGATGAGAGATGACAACTGCTAAGCAGCCCACCCTTAATCAAGCTACTGAAGATACACAACGCTGCTTCCTCGAAAATTGGCACAACCACAGTGCATCCTGCATTCATGAGTGTCTATGAGATGAGTTGGACTGCATACTGCAATCAGTTCAAATCAGCTCCATTCACTGAATTAGGCTAACTTTGATCCCTTAAAAATAATTCTAAAGGATAAAGAACTATACATAACTTTACAAGCACATTAAAATGTCAGGCAGCATGCGACACCATGCTGACATTTGAAGATTACATTTTGCAGAAAACCAAAGAAGAAATTTATATTCAGAGGTAAGATAGCTTCCTTGTTTCACTGGTAAAACAGTGGTGTTGGGGGAAGGGGAGAAGAGGGAGGGGAAGGGATCAAATTCAGTTTCAAGGATCAAACTGAGTTCAGGGCAGATGCTGGAGAGACAAGAGTGTTTCATTTGGCACTAGGTGCACAGAAATGACGAGCAAACACAGAAACCCTTGTTTTACTCTCAATTGGTACATTGTCTACGCACGATCCAAGAGCATGACCTTCCAGAAGGCTGTGATCTGTGAGGCTTAATGCTGCTGCTCATCAGCTCATAATAGTGAACGGACCCAATGTTAGAAGAAAACTGTGCACAAATGCAACCACAGATTATCAAATGTGTCTTAGATCAAGAAGAGTGCAAAGGAATTTGCTAAAACACAGAACGCTTTGCAATCTGGAAAAGGCTCAGCATGTTAAAGTCCAAGCTCCAGTAGCATTATTCTGTTGACTAGAAAGGTGAAAGGCAAAGAACAAAAGTACATTGTTTTTTCGGAAATATCTGTGATGTCATTCATCATTTCACGTCGGTCTTAAATAACAGTGGAGGCAATGTTACATTATTGCTCAAACCAAACTTAGACAATTGCTAAAAGCAACCTATTCCCCCATAAATACAGAGAAATACTGTTCTCTTTATTTCTGCTAGCAGAAGGTTAGGCTTTCCAGCAGATACATTATATGATAGAATCTGAACAGTGAGAATAACCACCCTGTACTTAGAACAAGAAATAACTTTTTGTTGGCAGTTTTTGACATTCCAGTGACCACACTCCTTATCTAAAAAGGAGCTTTCTTCTGAAATAACAAAATGTTTATGGGAGTAATTACAGAGAAAAAGCAGCTTAAAATTACAGGGGAATTGAGAGAGTCTGGATGCTATGCTAATAATCAGAACTTCCAATTTCACAGGCTTTCTAGGACAGCCTGAAAAATAGATAGAGGGAAAAATACAGGCTGACCACAGGAACTGTGTTTGGATTCTCTCTCATCAGAGTTTCTGTGCAAAAAGCAGGTAGGCTTTTTTATGTCCAGCTGAAGGCTGGACATAAAGACATGACAGACAATAATTCAAAGATATCAAAAGGCACAATCTAGTAACATTCTGGAGGAGAGACTGGGAAAGGCTTATATAGCTCTGCATGGATCTGGATATCACACTGGATATGGATATCAGATCTGGATTTCTTAAGGACTGTCTGGATAGTTGATGTGAAACCTAGTGTTCTGCCTGTCTTTAAACACGTAAAATGCTAATTAATACATCTGTTGAATTAACATGAATTGATCATATTCAAACATCATTAGAAACAAGAGTAAAGCCAAACAAAAGCACCACGTGAAATCAGATCCAGGGGAGCTCATGAAAGGAGACTTCCTTCTCACAAATGAGCATTATGTAACACAAACATACACAAACGTAAGCTAAGAGTATTAAAGAAGAAAATATGCACCTTAACAATATCTGTTTTTTCTATGTTATACAATGATCTTTATGGGTGATAACAAATCTATACTTCAGTATTTTGAATAAAATTGGAACAACAGCTATAGATTTCACCAGAAGCATCAAAGCAGAAAATGTAGCTGCACACAGACCACACCACAGACCTGTGCCACAGACCTATGCCATGGTGGATGTTTTGCTGGTAAGCAGGCCTTGGGTGGAACTTCTACTCTGAAGGCCTTCATTTCCTTAACACCAATCTGAACAGGAGCTCTAGTCAAAGTAGGACCTGTTGGTCTCTGGGACCCACACACAGGCTCCTTGGGTTGGGCAGGATTTCAATATAGGCCTACAGTTCCCTAACCACAGTCATAATCATAATTTTAATTCTGATATGAACCTTACCGAGCAATAAAACACATTGACCCTTCCCACTTCAAAACACTCTTGAGTGATATCTCCTTCCTAGTAGCAGCTCTTGTCCCATCTGCTCTCTCTAAGGAAGACTCCAGTTGAATTCCCCCTGTGAAGTCCTTCACTTCCCTAAAAAACACCACAATCATCTCAGCTACCTGCAAAAGAGTGTGGAGCTACAGCCCTATCCTGACCTCCTGTCCTTCATCTCCTGGCTAAGCAAGACTGCACTGATATGGACCTTAGCCATAGTCTTAGTCCGCTGAACAGCATATGGACTCTTTCCACCTCCAGAAGAAAACTGAGCCCCGGCTCTAGGCTTTGTGTGACATTAATGCAATTCCCACTCAAAGGCTCATAGCTCCCTAGTTGTTATGCATATCCTCGTCTTTTTTCTCTAATTAAATGAAATGTTTTACTCTAGGGAGACAAGCATCACCATTCAACCTATTTGGCAGAATCAAGATTTTTATATTTTAATTAAAAGCTGCAAGTTTCCTATTTGAAATGGAAATACAAGTCTGTAATTTGGGAATATCTGAAACTTTTAAGGAGAGGATAAGGTAGGAGTTGACAGGAAATGTGAAGCTGTAATTAAACTTTAAAATAAAACAACCTTTTTTTAAAGCAAAAGAGGGAAATGATATAAAAATACAAGAACTGAATGCTCTCCTACGTGCAAAGTAACAGAATGATAGCTTTGCTTGCAAAGTTCCCTTCTTTTTCTTCAAAAAAAGGCCTTAAACTCTTTAGACTTCTGCTTCAGATTTCTCTAATCTTGCAGCCTCAGCTTCCGTTTCTAATATATGAAAGGGAGACCCATAAACAATGCAGATCATATTGGCAAAAGCCCTCATGTGGGCTTCTGTAGTAGCAGTAATGAGCCTGGCTCAGCTGCTCCAGCTCCAGCTTTCATCTCATCTAATCACTGCAATGTGCTCTGCGGCTGCACGGGAGGGCAGCGGGGCTGTTCTTGCCTCCAGGCACTTGGTGCACACAGAGCAATGTGTCCCCTCAGGGGAGAGCCCCCTTGGCCTCTGCCTTTGAAAGGAGCCCCGTGCCGCACATGGGACGCGTGCTCTGCACTCAGCACTGGGCTAATGGGTCAGGGGAATCTGACTTGAAGCATCAGAGTGCCCAGAATGGGAAAGAGCTTCCAAATCCATTCAACTCGCCACTGACTCCATCTAGAGCATCATCACATAAACGGTTGGAATTTTACGTGATGCAGGGACCTGTCTCTAAAGATGAGGGCTGAGGACATCGAACTCATTTAATATAGGTCATCTGCAGTCAATCTGTGATCAATAAATGGCATTTATTATCACAAACAAGTGAAAGGTTTTATTAAATCAAGCCTTAAATACTCCTGTATACACATGTGATGCTTTACTCTGATAGATCTGTTAAGTGCTTAAAAGGAGGAATCATTACCATTCTGCAGCTAGAGTAACTATGGGTAAGAGAGGAAAAGTGACTCGCCTGAAGCAACTCGGAAGGTCAAAAGAAAGTCAGAACCAGATATAAAATGCAGAAATTTAATGTACTCACTCAGTATTTGGTCCACTAATAAGCCAAATATTTTGCAAAAGACTTTACAAAGCCCATTACAAACATTATTCAGACTCAGAATTTTTGGATGTCAACATTAAAACCATTATCCAAAGTGTCTGTAATCCAAATTCTGTTGTATTGAGATAGTGCTTTTTAAATCAGGGAGCGACACTGACTAGAAATAAGCCAGTGTGGTTTCACCAAGCAAGCTGAAGAAAATCTCTAGCCACTGAGAAACCTGTTACAAGTGTATCACAGTGCACTACTGCGTTTCTCTCAGAAACTTGATGAATTTGGTAATAAGCATAAGGAATGGACTCTTAAAAATAAACACATGAAGACAAATTACTCTTCTGTGCAATTTCAATGATTACAACCTCTTTAAATAAGAGAGAAGCTGTGCTAATATTTTCTTTTCTTTTTTTTTTTTCTCTTCAATTTGGCAGCTTTGCCTCATGCCTGAGGATAGAAGTTTTTTAGATTCATTTCTGGTTTTTACCTTGTAAAGTAGCTTGTGGCCTGGAGGTCAGAGTCCTGAGGTCGAAGGTTGTCATACACATACTTCAGATCCTGAATACTATTTAGCTCGGGCAATCCTGCATGCAGCATCTTAAAATAAAGAAATATCATTAGTCCACTGCACTAGTTAAAAGCAATTTAAATGAAATGGGGCTACTGCCCTCTGGAGAGACATATCATTCTCCACAGATAATGGAGGGAGCTGAAAGACAGGTGGTATTTCTGCTAGTTGCCTAAGTTATGTTCAAAAGACAGTGCAAATATTCCCCTTGCTGTCACTAAAGGTACAAGGCAATGAGTAGTATAAATAACTGAGAGTGTCCGATTGACCATACAATATCTCCAGGCACTTGACAGCATCGGTAAAAAAAATAATTCCAATTCACTTCAAAATGTAGCGATTCTTCTCAATGATCACAGTCAGCTGAGTGATACTTTGCACGTACTTGATTAAAAAGAATTATTCCCTCACATTGTTCAGAAGAAAATATGTATGAATCTGCAATCATGACTTGAGCTACGGGCATTCTTTATCGATATTTATGTCTACAGCAGACAGAAAGGCCCACTGACTTCTGAGGATAAAGGCAAATAAAAAGGGGAGTACTGCTGTTGTTTTAAATTTTATTTGAGAGATGCTCAGAGGTAGTTGAAAAGGGACAGGGCCATATGTTGCTCTATTCCTGCAAAGCCTCTGGATACTTTTAAAGCCAAGTTTTAAAGTTTTGTGTATCTTATTTTTGGCATTATGAAAAAACTTTTGCCTCATACCAGACTAGTCCATATCACCACTGGACAGTTAAATTACTGTCTGACAGAGTTCTGACTAGCAAAGAACAGAAAGACAGCTCAATGAGGTGAATTTAAGTAGCTTATTTTCCTGACTGGGTGAAACATGATAAGTGAGTAGAGAGCAGGGGCAGTAACAATATTCAGCACTTACTTAAGGACATGCAGTGCTATTTATTTGTATGTCTCCAACCAAGTTATAAAGGATGGTAACAGTTCCTGCCCTTTTAAAATGAAAAAAATGTCACATAGATAAATGAAGCTTCTTTCCTTGCATTAGAGAACAGTGCCAGTTAGGAATATAATATGACTGTTTTTTGTTGCATCTGTAGTGCAACTAAAAACCAGGACTTCTGGGGGTTTGTTGCATTGCAGAAGATGGAAGACAACATTTGCCGTAGGCACACAGTACTTAGTTGGCTGCAAAAGGATTATTCTTTTGTTTCAATCCTCTTACTCCATACAGAATATCTTCTTGTTTGCACTCGCTCGGTCACCTAAGAATTAACAAAAATGACAAAAGAGTCTGCTGCCATTTCTGAAGCCTTCAGCTGCTGCTTTGAAAGGCCATGGGTTCCTCTAGACCTGTGCTCCTCATATAGACCAAGTTCCTCTTGGCTATCCCAGGGGAATTAAAATGTCACTAGAAGCCTCGGCAGGCGCCTGCGTTACTCCTTTCTTTTGACTCCATGTATGTCTCGACCTACCACACTTGATTATTGGAGACATTCTGACTCACTGAGTGGAGCTGCTTCCACGCAAACGTGGGTCTGGATTCAGGGCTGCACGTGAAACCCAGCTCAGCATCTCGTGAAAAAGTGAATAGTGTTGGCATGCAGTCTCAATGCAGGGTCTTCTGAAACATGGATCTTTCCCGAGCCTCTTTTCCCAGATGGCTTCTGAGTTGTAGAAAGCTGTAATTACTTCTCTAGGGACACAAGATGCTGGAGACTGATATTCCATCTAGGCACCATGTTTTCTGTTTTACGCTATTAGCTCTACCTGTTTCTCCACCCACACTGCAGCCAAGTGGGTCAATTACTTGTCGTCTGGTGTCACCTCTAAGCTCCCATTAATAATTTTCTATCTGAAAAATCTTTATGACAGTAATGGATTTTGCATTTTTTATAAACCAGTCAAATGGTGTTTGCGTTCTCTGGAAGCCCGTTTTATAATAGTTCACATCAATTCTTTAGTAAGAGTAAAGCTGATGAACTACAGGCATTTATACAGCTGAACTCTGCCAGCAAGACTCTTGGGCCCCTCACAGATGTTTCTACTTTCGAGAGTGATGGGAACTTCATGGATTATTTCTTAGTCCTGATAGCAAATGCTGGAATGGTTCTAGAAACATACTGCTCACCACCAAGAAAAAGCCTCAAGTACCCTATTGGGCCAAAAAACAACTTGTGGTTCATAATTGCACTTTGCTAAAAGCCTGTTTACTGACCATGCAGAGCAGAGCTTACAACTCCTGTCAAGCGCTCCACTTTTTGCAAATGGCCTTATTGTTTGGATTTTTTAGACATGTTTTACAAATAGTATCTCAGAAAACAGAAGGTGAGAGGAGAGATGAAAAGACGTTGATGCCAATTTTCAAACATTTAGAGAAATCTCTGTTTGTCGTTGGTTTAAATACAGGCAATGGTTAGTTTATCTTGCCCTCTCCTGATATTGTGGTATTTTGCAGAAGAATGAACCTGAAGTAAAGCTTTTGTACACTCTTAGTTTTTTAGAAACGACCTATGTAATTGAAACATTTCAATTCATACATTTTTTTACTGATTCTCTATTTCACGTGAATAATATAATCCCTTCCCCTATCATCCCTCAGATGATAAAGCAGAGTGTAAGGAGCAACTTCCTGGCTGCTCCCTGGCTTCAGCAGGGATTCTGTTAATAACCTTCTATAGATTTTTTCATGTACAGACCAGTCACCTACGCTTTGCCCTAGGCCTTGGATTTAAGCTTTAGAATAATGCCTTAGCCAAGCAACCGAAATTGCTTTGCAAATGCAACTTAATTTACCATTCCCATCCAGCATAAGGGTGCAAAAGTCCTGTCCTTAACCTTTCACACGCAAGTAAACAGTAGGGTAAAGAACTTGGGGAATCTGCCACAACATGTGAATCAGTGGGAACATTTACAGGGTGAAAACTCTCAAGGGTCTTTAAGGCTTCTTGTGCAAAAGGATTTTGCAGCCAGCCTCAATGAGCATAGTGCTCTTTCCCACATCTGTCCTCCTAAGAAGGGAGGTTCTAACTATACAAAAAACATTCCACTTCTCCATACTCAATATCAGCCACTCTGTGGACTATTCAGATTACTTTTGTCTTGCTGTACATGTGAAAGGGGTTGGCAAACAAGTGCTTGAAGACCCAGAAAAAGGACTGAGTGAAATTCTTGAATACAAAAACTTTTGTCTTGAGTTCATGCACAGTTTTCTACAATTTTGCCAAACAGGCAAAATTCTATTAAATTTCCATTTAAAGAGAAAAAAAAAAAAAGCAGCCTAGTTTTTCCTCGCAGAGTGTATCATCTGATACCTCTTTAAATCCCAAAGCTTCAGGAGGTAGCAGCAAAGTCTTAGAAGAGAAGAGGAACCAGAGGAAATGGAGTTTTGGTTTCATCCTCAAGCTTCTTACCATTTCCAGCAGGTTCAAAAGTAACTGGCTGTGTTTCCTGACTATATTATAAGCTCGACAACAAAGCTCCACAAACTCTTGGAAACGCTGTGGGTTTTTTCCACCTTCTGTGATGAAATACTCCATCTCTGATGTGAAGATGAAGGGAGCTCGGTCCCTTGGAAAGAGAACAGTTACATAAAGAATTCCATAGAAAGAAAAACCAATAAACAAATCATGCAAGAGCTCATATTTGTAAGTCATTATTTGCATTTCTTTTTCTAGTATTACCTTCCTCATTATTTCATCTCTCCCTTCAAATGAGAACAGTTCTATTTCTCTGTCTGCTGGCACTGATTAATTGTGGCAGGGACAGGTCTCACAGTGAGATCTTCCTAGTGAAAAAGGCAGCAACTGAACAAGTTTGAGGCTTAGTTATTTTTATTAGATTTTTTTTTCTTTCTTTTTAAACTCTCATTGCTTTAATTTCTTGACTCCTGCCTGAACGTGAATCTGGAAACAAGTTCTCTTCTGGTGTGGAAATATTTAAATATTGTACTCAAACAGTATGGGATAAAATTATTATCTCCCTGCTAGACAATAAGTGTACTTGAGGAAAAAGAAAAAAATCCCCACCATGTATGGTGCTGTAATTAGATATACACCATCCTGAAATCTGTTTCCGATCTGAGTTACAACAGAGTAAATCTAAACTACATTCTGTTGTTTTCTGTACAGTTATTCTGGACTCACACTAAACTAAGCAGATTCTGACACCATGCCATGTCTTTTTTTTCCTTTTTTCTTATCACTTGCATAGTTTGTAGCTATGGCATAGTACTCCCGAATCAAATGAAATAGCCAGGCTCCTGCTAACAATCCTATCATAGCTTCAGAAAGGTCTGAAACACTGCACAGAAAAAACTACTGCAGTGAGTCATCACAACTGTGTATACAGATGCAAGTAAACAGATTAGAGAACTATATTCCAAGGGAATATGTGCAGGAGGTTAACCCTTAATTTGAAATGAATTTGAGTAATCTAAATATTCCTGGGAAGCTCAAAGGTAGAAAAAAATTTGAGGATATAAATTTGTTTCTTGCTAAAACCTCTTGTGGGCTGAGCCTGAACCCCACTCTGCTTTTTGATTCCTTCATAAAAGAGACTAAAACTAGAAAGACTTCCCAGGAGGTTTCTTCATTTTGCTGTAGAAATGTTTGCCTTGTACTGCTGTGGAAAAAAAATGTCAAGTTGCAGTGAGATTCCATGCTACAGCTGGAGGTCTCAGCCCCAAGAAAAGCTCAGACTGCTTTCCTTTCCTTACCCTGAGAATTGTTTCCTGTTTTGCATTGAAGCCAGCTTTAAAAACAGATCTCCCATGGTCACCAGTCATCACAGAGCAGTGAAATTTATTAAGTTTTTATAATATATTCTCAAATTTCATCCAGGTAGCACAAGGAATGATGAAGGTCCACAGTAATCATTCTTATTCTTTCCTCTTTACCTGTGTCGGTATTGTGTAAAATGTGGTTTTATAGTGTGACTGCTACATACTGTTATTACCTCGTCTTGTGCTGTAAGCTCAATGGGAACTACAAAACTGTATATATTACTGCTTTTACATAGGAAGACTTTCCCAGACCTGCCTATAATTAATCTTTTAGCTTATCTTTTAACAGTGATATATAACACAGACATAAAGTATTAAATACCACCATGATGTAATTTCAATCACAGAAGCCAATTTGTTAAAATCAATATGAAAGAGAAAAAGAGCTAGAAAGTTAACAGTACTAATATTTTCACTTATCAGGGGAGAAAAGGCTAACTCAATTCTGATTTAAAAGCATTTTGGCACCTTGACAATGCTTAAAAAACAAATCTCCTCTTCTTATCTTCAGTTACATCCCTGGGCTACAAGAGGATACATCAAAACTGCTGCTCTAAAGCTTCCGTAGCTTTTATTATGTTCAGAATTCATCTTTGATTTCTGATGTCCAATTGCATCAAGAAGTATGAAGACAGCCCTTTCTGAACCAGTCCAAGTATCCTACATTAAGCTACTTGAGCTGAAAATCGATTTTGCAATCAAAAATTACTTTCCTGGAAGAAATATGGTGTATAACATTGTTGGGTTGGGCTTCAGGCCAACTTCCACATAATGCAATGACAGCAAACACTGACCGATTCTTTTATTGCTGTTATTGAAGGTTTCATTTGAATATTTAACAGATAAGTGTTAGCATACTTATATGAAAATTTTAAACTGCTTTTCAAAGTTTTAAAATTTCTCAGTGTCATCTAAGACATTATTCCAAGGTGGCTGACCTGTCTTATCTTATTAATGTGAAAATTATGATGTAGAAAATTTGCTTCCCTTAGAGCATTTAAGCCTGGCTTTGTTCAAGGTATTGTGACATTAGAGTCTCTCTCCCATGGTAATTCTGGCAGTAAATCAGATACTGAAGCTCCCCTCTTGCAAGCATCTAATTAAGCTAGCTGCTTACAAAGGGAGCACCTTGCAATTGAAATGAAAACATAAAAACAATTTAGTATGGGACACAAGCTCCACTAGAAGGAATAACAGAGTTATTTTTCATTATAATATTAAGAGGCTAAATTTCAGGAGATCCTTACCCACTGAACAGAATGTCTAACATTTTTTTGGGAAAAAAAGGAAAAAAAAAAATCTACTGGGCTGAATGCTTATGAAACCCTGAAACCTTGAAAAAGGTTTTTTGCTGCTTTCATAAACTCTTTTGGATTATAAAAATATTTAGAGATTAGCTACACTAAACACTACAAAATTACTCCAGTAAAATTCCAAACAGACAAGTGCAAGTTACAGTCCATCCTGCATGTGAAAATTTACAACATCAGCAT
Source organism: Eudromia elegans (assembly GCA_003342815.1). Lineage (NCBI taxonomy): Eukaryota > Metazoa > Chordata > Aves > Tinamiformes > Tinamidae > Eudromia > Eudromia elegans. The sequence goes on from PTEX01000076.1 coordinate 2,423,010, forward strand.
AGGATACCAGCTGTTGTAGCCTCTGCAAGGCTGCAAGGAGAAGTGCCATGGTTTTTCTAATCTATCACACATGAAGCTCATTCAGGTGTACAACCTGTACTTATATATTAAACAACTACATTTCTAATTGACAGCCTTTACTATATGATGCTAATTCACCAAAAAATCATCAACACATCCAAAGCCCTCATGATAACAATTATGAAAGACAAGACATATCACCCATTTGGACATAAATCTGTCATATAATCTATTCAGGTGAAATCATCTAAAAGACCTAAACATTAAATAAATATTGCATATCCAAACACATACTTAAGATCACAGCTAATCCCTGAAATACTTTAAACTCACAGATGCTTGTGAACCAGTGAAACTGAACCACAATAATGGAGAAATAATAGACTATTTAGCAGAAATGACCTAAGATGGTAGCTATTCTTCTTTGTGCTCTACTGTGATGAAGTATTTTCAAAGAACAGCCTTTTACCTGTGGATCTTTAAACCAAACTCTTTTTTTTTTTTTTTCTCCCTCTGTGTGATGGACTAAAGAAATAAAGAAGTGAAGCATCTTGAATAACTTCTGGGTTAGAACGAGGATGTTGAGTATCACCATTTCTAGTGGAGAGCAACAGCAACGAAATGAAGGAATTGGTGTGACTTGAGCTGGCCAACTATGCACAATCTATAAGCACAGCTCCCACCAGAAACAAAGTTGCATTATCATACCCTTCTTTTTTTTTTTTTTTCCCCCTTTTCCACTAAAGCCTTAGATGATCTCATTGATGACAGAGATTAATGAGCCATTGGTTTTATAATCAATATTAGTCACAAGGGCAACACCTTCACTTATGATAGTGCCTGTCCGCAGTGCTGGACCTTAATGGATTATGTGACAAGGGGACAAGGGAACCTACTCAAGTCATTCAGGGAGAAGCGAGGCTAGTTATTTTTTCATTTTTTACTTTTTTATTACATGTTGCTTTCAGACTCAAGACTCAAGGAATGTTTTTTACAATTTCTCTAGAGATTAAAAATGTTTGGATGATACATTACGAGAGGGAGAAAAGAACAAAAACTTCAAGAAACTGAACAGATCATCATGCAAAAACAACTTTAGTTTGAGGTGATGGGAACACTTGCTAAGACTTTACTGCAGGTTAGAAATATGCTGCAATCTTAAAAGAACAGTAAAATTGTTAAGATTTGCTGATCATTGCTAGGAAACATCAGATGTAAGCTGATAACAAAGCTTGTAATGTCAACAATGGATTTAGCTATTCCTATTATGAATTCTGCAGTACAGAACATTTAGGAAAGATGGGTTGACTACCTTTATTAAGTTGCGCAAGCATATAGACATTCAATAATTCACAACCTCTACTCGAATAGGTGGTTGGAGGAAAGTTCAACTCACATGCAATAATATAATGAGATCAAAACAGATTATTTTTTTCAGATGCAGTCCAAGCTGTCATAAGGACACAGGAGACAGTGTGAGAAACCTTACAGAAATGTTTGCAGCTTAAAAATCACCTGCTCAGTAGCATCCACCCCCATATGTTCCTTAACTTCTCTAAAACCATTTAGGCTGAGTCAACAGCGACAGACAGTATTCATCATGACTATATAGATTTTTGATGTATCTAGTAAAATAAGAAAACCTTTAGGGAGTGTTGAATGCTGACATCTTTGAATGCAGACACCTTTTCTGCTACAGCAACAGCCAAAAGCTTATTAAAAACATATACACACAGAGACACTGACTGCAAGTGCTTCTAGCTAAATGAAGATATCTAATCACAGTAATCATATATATATATGTAGACACTGAAAAAAAATGAGTGAGCATATCATTTGCATATATTAAAGAATTAGATAAAATATGCACAGTAAAATTTGTCTTAAGCAACTGCACAGAGTCATAAAAAATAGATAAAAAATCTAGTCGATCTTTCTGCTCACCCGGACAAGATTCATAATAACCATGCTTCTGAAAACTTATGCAGCCCGTTCTCAAAGACTCCCACTGGTGGGGTTCTACAATCTTCCTAAGAAATTTCTGTTCTAATATTTCTACTAAGAGATTTTTTTTTCCTAATACCTAATCTAACTTTGATGTGGTTTCAGCCTAACAATTCTTGTTCTTTTCTAAATGAACATGAAGATCCTGTTTTCTTCGAATTTAATTTAATTGCAGACTGCTTTGCTGTCTTTCCTCAATCTTTTACAGACTTTTTTTTCTCAATCTTTTCTCATATATCACTTTTTTTCTGGATGTCTGATCATTTTAATTACTTTGCTCTGGACTCCTTTCAATTGGTCTTTTCTGAAATAAAATGTTGAAAGTATTCTAGCTGAGATTTTACCAGTGTCACATGAAGCAAAAGGATTTCTTCACCTGTCAAGCTTTCCTAATGTAATATTCCATCATGAATTCATTCAGCTTGTATTCTAACATAATCTCAGATCTCTTTCTGAAAAATTACCTACAACTGCTAACCTTGACTTTCAACACTATCAAAAAATTCTTACGATAGATGTCTACTACAAAATTAAGAAATACACTCTCTATCCTGTCATACTAGTTGATAGGAAAATATGGAAAGATATCCGTCTCATAACAAAGACCAAGGGTATGCCATGTGTTATATCTTCCATTTTCACAGAGATACACAAGTAAACACTTCCTAAAAAAAATGGTTCTGTAAGCAGTTTGGCACTTTCTAATAGCTTTATCTAATATAGTGCCTTCTTTACTGATGATAATGTTATTTTTTAAAGTGACAAGGTTTCTAAGGATATAGTAACTTACATCAAGTTTTATGATATCTACTTCTTTTCTATTTGATAAAATTATCTTTTACTGGAAAGGAAAAAGACTCAGCAGGGTGATCGCTCTAGGAGAACTCCATAGTGCCTAGTTTCTTATGATCATTATTACAGCAGATTGTACTCGTCTGAGAAGGCATAGGATCTAAATGATAAAGTGACCTCATAAGAGAACAGTAGATCTCAGCTTTGCTTAAAATATAAATATTTTCCTCATTGAACTCAACAGCAGTTTTTCCTCTGACTTCAGTGAGGATTGTTATCATCTTTGTTTTTACTGGCTTGTGTTGCAATGCTACTTTAGTTGACTTTTCTGTTTCTTTTACTGAAGAAAGCTTGTAGACAGTTCCATAGATTTGTATCTACTCACAAAAACAGAAAAATCCCCTCACTGAGACTATATTCCTCAAATCATCCAGAACTGATATATACCCATCAATATCTAAACAAATTGACAGTCTCCATTTCGATTGCCAGATAGTAATTACAATGCTTTAAAAGGGAGAAGAAGAGACAAATGAATTAACAGTTTATAACAGCTTCCCACAGAAAAACAGAATTTACTTATCCTGTAGGGTTTACCCTGCAATCTATTTTTGATAGCTTTTATTTTCAGTAATAAACAGATGGAGACTTGCGTGGATAAGTAGGGAACTCATGACGAAACTTCAAGGCAAAAAGGACATATATTGGACTGTCTACAAGGAGGAATAGAGACACTGCCTAGGCATACAGAAATGGTGATAGGAAAGCCAAAGCTCAGCTAGGATTAAAAAAAAACACAAGGGACATGAAAAGCAGCAAGAAGTTTATTGATAAACTTTCAGTTTACTGATAAACCAGTAAAAGAATTTCTAAGGATCTTGGCCTCCACCACCTCATGATCATTGCAGCCAAAGCTGCAACCAATCTTCTTACACAACCAGTTTCGTTTTGTTTATAAGTATGAGGTCTAACAAAGCAACTCTCCTCACCGACCTCCTGATCACCTGAGCCCACAGCACATTCCATAAACTTCTCACATTGCTTGTTCCATGCTATGTTGCTCTTTCAGTAGATATAAGAGCAGTTCAAGTTTTCATGAAAAACTTGGCCTGTAAAATTAAGGCTTCTTTCAGTTGTATGAAGAAGGGCTCTTCTGCTTCTTCTTCCTGATCAAGCAATCTTTAGCACTCACCAGAACACTGCCCATGTTGGCCTGCCCTCTAATCCTGTCCCACCAGCTTTCAGTTTGCTGATCACCCATCTTTACATAGAGTTCCAGGCATTTCTTCTGTAAGGGCAAGTCTCATCTTTCTACACCCCATCATTCATCCTAAAGAGACACATGTATCCAGCTGTTGTGGTATTTCAGGTGTGTAAGCTATCCCACCATGTTTATGTGATCTCAACGAGATTTTCATCCTGAAACCACACACAGACCTCTAACTCCTCCTGTCTGTTCTCTATACTATGTGAGTTAGTTCACAGGCACTTCAGAGAGGCACTGAATCATGCCTATTTCTGAGAAAACATATGAGAGTTTCTCCCATAATGCTGTCCTCTCAGTATTTACCTGTGTGCATATGTATGAGATTGGTCTCCTTTAGCATTGTTTTGCTCATTATGAGATCTCTATTGTCTGTATTACCAGCTCAGCCTGGTCCTCCAATACCTCTCTTGACTCTGGGTCATTCCTCCTGCCTCCCCTGCCATGCTGTTCCAACTTTAAAGCTCTCCTCATCAGGTGACCAGCCTGTTGGCAAAGATGCTTTCATCTCACTTTGTAAAGTTGGTCCCATCTCTTCAAAGCAGAACTCGATCCTCAAAGAGGGTTCCATGATTATAAAAAGCAAGGCCTTGCTGTTGACCCCAGTTGTGCAAACAATTATTGACGCACAGAAATCACCCAGTCATCTTCAAGCCCTCCTCAGTCACCAGAAGGGCTGAAAGGAAAATCAGCTGGGCCCCATATTCTTGTTCCTTTGCCCCAGAGCCACATAGTCATGTTTGATATGCCCTGCTGTGCATGATAAGCTCCAGGATCATGACTGATCCACAGCAAGGGTTTAGTCTGACAGCAAGATACGAGTTGGCAGTCTTTCCTCATTGACCTGGATCCAAGTCCCTGACAAGTATAAACCTCCCTAGACAACAGGTCACATCAGACCAAGTCCTCCATCTCCCACAGCAGGGAGTCTCTCAGTGCTGTCACTCACCACTTCTTCCTGCTGCTGCTGCGTGGCTCAGGCTCAGACAGCACTGATGCTTTATCAGGCATGAGCTTCCAGCCCCTCATCTGCTGCCAGGGCACTAAATCTACTCTGTAGGTGCAGATCTGAATGTGGAATGTGAACCATCCTCCCGGTGCCAAAAGGAACAAGCTTCTGGCCTTTGCTGTCATGGAATTTCATAATTCCCGTATGCACAGATTCTGCTGCCTCTGGAGACTGAGGCACCCCTTCTATCTGCAGGGTCTCTGAGAAGATCTGAATAACCCCTTTTCCCTACCTCTGATGCTTTGCAGCCTGCTGCCTTCCTCCTGCAGCTTCTTTACTTGGTAACACAGATCTGCCACTAACATCTACCTCCTGTAGGAAAAGAGACTATCTTCCTCCACCTGAACTTCATCAAGAGCTTAAATATTGAAACAGGTTGCCTGGAGAAGTGGCTCAATTTCACAATTCAACTAGACAAAGCTGTGAGCAAACTGGTCTAAAGTCAGTGTTGACCCTACCTTGAGCAGGAGGTTGGCCATAGACATCTGGAGGTCTCCTACCCTGCATCATCCTGTGTCCTGGGTAAGGATTCTGCTTAGGATATTAGCATAGAAATGTCCCTGAATTCCTGAGTACCCTTGTCTTAGGTAAACTACTGGACTTGCACCTAATAGTTTGACCTCATTCTTATAAGCAATAAAGTCCTTACCACATAGCATGGTTTTAATTCACTCTTTCTTTCTTTTTTTTTTTCCTCCATTTCTACTGCTGTTCGAGATACCTACTACAGGAAAATACTTCTAGGTGTAAATTCAAAATCATATTTCTCATTACAGTTTTCTCCATATTATTTTTACATTAAGTTCTATTTTAGAGGCAGGAACATCAAACTAAAAGAGATTTCCTGGGTTCTTTAGGTAGCTGGGCACAAGCCTTAAATCATTGAAGCCTCATTTATTCATTAAGTTAGCACTTATTATGTATGTATCAACTTTGTTATTATTTTTCACAGTCAGGGCCTCAATCAAAGCTTTCCAGAAAAATCACTTTAGTAGGCACACTCTCAGTTTTGAACAGCAGAAGAAATATTTCATGTATTGGACTGGCATGTTCTAGAGGATTTAGCTGTGCTTGACTGCATCTATCAACAATTGAGTTAGTTACATCAGGATTTAATAATGCCTAACAGATATGGTGGAAAGCAAGCTATAATCTTCACCTTGACTAAAGACTCTGATCCATCATTCAATTAGGATTTAGCTTCCCCATGTAAAGTGAGAGACGGTAGCTATTTGTTTGTGGATCTTTACCAGTGCAAAATACAAGGGAATGTGACCTAAACAAAATTCCTAAACAAAACTCCTTGCACTGTGGGCTAAGTAAAGTTAGTGAGTTTGTAAATCATGGAAATTTGACCACGTGTGGTCCAACAGGATTACTATGCCAAGTGACAATATAACTAACACAGATGTTGATTGCTGTGCAGCCTGTGCTTCAGAGTCACCAGCTACCAGATTATACAACAGTTTTAAGGTGGTTTAAAGCCTCTATTGACTTTAACTAATTTACATTTTGGTAGCTTGCAACTGAAAGTGATGGATACAGCTTTCTGTTGCCTTAAATAATTTTCTAAGACTATAACATTTTGCAGGTTTAGGAATTTATTATTATATTGTCAATATAGGTGAGTGAATGTGATTGCAGCAATTTATCTTTATATTAGAGATCATTTGACAATTACTTTTGGTCTTTTAGTGTTTTAATTGATCCTCAGCAGGGAAAATTAAAACTCAGACCTATAAGATGTGTTACACTGAACAGGTGGACTTGTATCACCTACCTACTGAATATTCAGCTAATAGGTCTGAAGTGCCTATGTGAAAAACAGTGGCAGACGGTTGCAGACAGTTTTGTGTATCACCACACAAAACAAAAATAAACCTGCTAAAATGCACAGAAATTCCTTAGGACAGGAGAGGAAATTCTACTTAAATTAAATACATCAGTATGCTTTCCAGTTAAGGATGAAGGGCAAAGAGGTGGTATGCAGAACAATCAGAAAAAAAGATACCACTACCAAGCAACAGATATTAATTTAAAAGTGCTTGATGTATACAGACTCTGTTTAAAAGGACAGGTCTTCCTTGAATATAAAAACTGTATGTGTGGAAAGAAGAAAGACATGATACAAAACATGTTTTTGATGGGAGCAGGAAAAAGAGAAAGTATATTTCTCGGAAAAGGGTAACAAATAAGACCAGATATTCAAAGTGGACAGTGAATGTAGTGTTTTTTCCTTTCTTTTCTGTTTTATCATTAAACTTCTTGTCTCTAGAGTCATATTCTATAAAAATTCAGAGTGACTGAGAGAAAGAGGAAAGGGCAGAGGAGAGAAAGAAATCTGTCAGGGAGAAGGATAATATGGAGTTGAGTAATATGGAGTCACGTGAAGTAAATCTTCCAAAGTGGAAGGAATTCCACTGGTGACTCAAAAGGCATCACATAATGATATCTTCAGCCTAAATAACTCTTAATAAGAATTCATAACAATTTCTTCAAGAAAGCAGCAGTTCCTGAAGACTAGAAAACAGCTGATGTCATGCTTCAAGTAAAATGTGAGATAACAAGAACACTGAGAACTGTGGAGGAAGAGAATTGAGATCCAGGGAACTCAACTGAACATACAACACTGAATACAGAATAATACCATTGGATAAATAAAACGAGATAGGGTCAAATCAGTACAGCCACTGTATGAGGAAAATGGGGCCTCCCATAACTGTTTGGTTTCTTTGAAAAGGATAACAAATAAAATAAAGGATGCTAAGTGGACAGTGAACATGATTTACTCTGATTTCAAAAAGCTTTAGATGAATCCCATACACATGAGACTAGAATAGAAAACAAATAGCCAATGGTAAAGGGAAATCTCTTGTGCAGACTTAATAACTAGAGAAGGCATCAAAATAGAAACAATAAACACTCTTCAAAGTGAAGGAAAATCAGTGTCTATGAAACCGAGGACTAGAACTGTGCTGTTTGGTATATTTTTAGAGTTGACTGGTGCCTCTGCTGTTTAATTGGAGGCAATTAAATATATCTGATTTTCAGAAGTGATAGACATCTTTCCTCATAAATTCAAACCTCTTTTGGGTCCGTCACTTTCAAGGTGACATTGTTTCACCTAAAAGCAGAACACTTTCCAAAATGCAGGTTCACTTTATGCAAAGGTTTATGGATGTGATTAATTTTAAACATCTGTATAATCTTGTTAAGCCACCGGGCCTACCGTGCTGCTTAAAGTCATGAAATCAAATCTTTGCAGGTTTTCAGACAGAGATTTTTGGAGGGTGACATACAGCAAGTGTGAAAGTGAATGGTGACATGACTTCATGAATGGTGACATGACTTATGAACTATAATTCAGTTCTAAGCAATTATGTTGGAAGAAGAAATTTAGCATGCAAAAATGAGGTAACATGACGCAAAAATGAGGTAAAGATGAGGCACACTCATACATTTCTCATGAAAAAGAAAATTTTCAATAGGTAAAACAGACTACTTGAAAGCAATGCTTTTCATGTATAAATTTAGAAAATGAAACAGTGTTTATATTTTAATTTCTTTTTATTAATTATTGTACTTAGACTTCTTCAAGAAGTTCTCTAAATAAGGAATTAAAACAAAAAAAGAAAGAAGTTAAATGTGAAATTCTCAGATTTTTATCTTCCCTTCTCTATGCTTTCCTATATTTTAATAGGCAAAAACCATGGAAAATGTTCAAAGCATGTAGATGCAATTTACTTTTTCCCATTACCTGACTGCATTCTAACTTTACAATCTCAGAAAGAAATAGCTCAAAAGAAATACATTTTTTCAGAGTAACACTTCAGAGAGTGACACTTAAGTTATTCATGCTAAAATTGAAAAGTTCTTATTTTCCTGCATGCTTAGATTTTTCTTAAGTGCTTCTCTGTACAGGAAAACACTGACACAGGAAGAAAGTGTGGGAAACACCATTTTCCCATATTTTTAAAACTTCCTTCAAAAAAAAAAGGAATTTCCCAGTAGAATAGTTAGGCTGCTTGTAGTAATTAACTGTGTAGAAGAAAACCAACTTAGGAGATTTCACGTCTGGGAAAACCACATCAACACACAAGATTAGTCTGGCAAAAAGACAAGAGAGTCCCTATGATTCAGGTCAGGGAAAATAAAGTCCAGCGCCTGTTGTGAATAAGTAGGATGATCGTTTATTAAAAAAGGAAAAAAAGGAAAAAAAAAAAAGAATGGGCATCAAAATCATCAAGAAGTGCAAATACAACATGCAACGAGCTGAACTGCTTCAATTATTGTCATCATATTTCAGACTACGTAACATGGACTGGAAAAATACAGATGGTGCTGGAAATGACTGGCATTGGACAGGAACGGATACATTTAGGATTAGTTCAGTTAGTACAGCATTTAGATAAATCACTTACAAAACTGAAGAAATTATGCAACCACGAGTAGACACCTATCGTAGCATTTGATCACTGCCTTTGAAGAATTATTTATCACTTAGTTTCATATGACCCTGCAGTTCTTTGACTATTGAGTATTCAGTGGCAATTGTCTGGGGCCCACTCCTGTTGAAATAGGTGGAGTATTATCCAAGTAATCCTATGGCAGCAAAGACAGTGATCAAACAGTTTGAAATGTACCTCTGGAAATGATTGCTTTAAGCAAATTTGGGGTCAAGTGCTGTGGCTGGATTACAGAATGGAAGAAGCATAATTTTATCACCACTAACAAAACACATCTAGTAAGAGAAAAAAGATAAGAAATCTCATGCTTCAGTAGAAAAGTTCCCTGTGGGACCTCAGAAATAATTCCCCTCCCAAGCACTGTTATTATAGCATTTGCTAGATAAATCATGTGCCTCTTTCCAACATTTCTCCTGAAAAACTAGTTCCTCGACCAAAATAAAGATAGGTTATTACTACCACTGAACATATTCAGTGCACTGTGAAGGTACATGGCACTGAAAAAGACAGAAAATTACTGATGCTTCTTACCTCCGCAATCAGTAATGGCTGAGCTACTGTTTCCACCTTGGAATCAAAACTGAACAGATTTGCAGGACACTATTTAAAGATGAAGGGAGGTGAGTTAACTAATCCCTCAGTGTGTTATACAATCATGAATGCAGAAATTAGTGTGTTTGCCTGAATCATATCAGGTTCAAAGACTCACAGACTATTTCGTAGAAAGAAGCATAGGCCAGGAATGACGACGTGTTATCTTCCAGGCTGCTGAGTATCATTTTCCTTATTTCCCTTACTTACATGAGAAAGAAATAGCCAATATGAGAAAGAATAGGTTATGGAGTACTGGGGAGTGCTTATCCTTATGAAGCTTTATGGGGAGTAAGAGTTGGTTATTAGCAAAAAGCACACACAGAGAAAAGGACAGCTATGTTGGAAAAGGCTGAACTTGGGAAAAGAATGGCCATTATAAACACTACAAGTGAGGACCCTTTTTCATTAATTCATCTGAGTTTCTTGCCTAAAAAAAGAATTAAAAAGCTGTTTTATGATGTGTGTAAAGACCTGTATATATGGGGTTTCTATCAGATGCTGTTAATTTTATAAAGCATCTACAGAACTTCACAAGGATGTATTTAGTGTCTACTATAAAATATCCTAAGGGTCATTGCAAATAATTCTAAGGATCTGAAAGCATTCTGCAGAAGTGCAAAGAACTCAAAAATCTAATATAAGGGGCTGTTAAAAAATAGGGGCTAAAACTGTATCAAGGATTTGCTATGAGTAGACACAAATAGCACTGAGAATTTCAAATTCTGAGAGTCTGAAATTTGTTGTACGTAGAAATGCAAAATCCTTACATCTCTGTGTTACAAATAGCATTCATTTCTTGAAGGCACATACAGCTCATGAGAAGTACAGTCCCTTGTAGCTGCTCAGTCACATGCAGTTGTGGGGAAGTCAACTAATGTCTTTTGATGTTTACAATCCACAGAAAAAGCGTGAGTCCTAGTTTGGCTGTGGAACTTTATAGAACTATAAGGGACCTAAGTGAAGGGCCTAAAATATATCACCATTGTATTTTACTGTTCAAGGAAAGCAATATACTGCATAGAGAAACAGGAAAAAAAAAATGCCTGCTGTTTATGGAAATGTCTATGTCCTCTAAGTCACTTTCATAGACTTAATAAGAAGATATAGTATTACTGAATTGTAACACAGTAAAATTAGTGTCTGTTATTACTTCTACTACATAATTTCTGTTTAAGTCTGGATGCTGTGCCTCCCACTATATTCATCTGGTCATATCTTGCACTCCCACTAGATAATTCTCCCATCACACAAAATTCCTGCTCAAGGAAATTCCGGTTAGAGACTAGAAGGAGCTTTGCTGACAGGAGGCATCATTTGATTTAACATGAGCAGGAGTATCTTTTTATGATTCTGTTCTGCATTATTCTGTCCACGGCAAATAAGTAGGATTAAGGGAGGATATCCTGAATGATTGACGATAATTCTGAGCACTGCAACTAAATCTTTTGACTGCCTGGCTGAGAACTGCTTATTAGCCCCCTCAGCTTCCCTCCTATCAACATCCCCACACTGTTATTTCTGTCTAACATTAAGACTGTCTAAAATAGTCAAAGGCAAGAAAAAAAAATTAAAAAGCAAAAAAAAAAAAAAAAAAAAGGAAATAAGAAGGGCAAGATTAATTCAAACTGATTAATTCCGGGACTAATTCTGGAAATTATTAGGAAACGTGAAGGAAAAACCCACACCACTCATTTTATCAGTACTTGGAACTATTTATCTGTTGTCTACACTGCTCTAACATTTTCCTTGTGTTTTGTGTGTACTGACATGACCTTAGCTATCTCAACTCTATTCTAATTCATTCGTTGATAAAATGCTCACAATATGAACTAGAATAAACAACTATTCCCAGCATTTTACCTATCTATATCATGGGATAGCGATGCTACAGAGAGATACAATAACAGAAAAATCACAGTCTTGCTTAAGTAAAATCAGGTATTTGCAAAATAAATGCTGACCTCAGGGTGGATGGATGTAAAACTTGAAAAATGATAAAGAGGTTGGAATTACATCAGTGAGGAATATTATAATTGTCTATTTGGAAAATCTGGTCTCTCTCTGAAGATGGCAATAAAGTCATTAATCAGCTAGAGCTATGTTTTTGCAACTTCCATCTGAGAAAGACATGAGAATTCTTTTGGCACAGGATAACCCATATTAATTCTGGTCACTACTGAACTGAATCTATTTCAAACTGCTGACCTAACAAGAACTGAGATTTCCTTAGACTGAAATGGGGATATCCAATACCTCATTTTAATATCTCTTCCAGTCGTTTCTACATTCTTTGAGGGGAAATTCTGGAAGAAAACAATGCTTGATCTCATTAATATTTTTCATGGGTGTTGATAAGGCTGTGAAATTTTCTAAACAACGTTTAAAGCTTACAATATGTGTTACTATAGATACCAACCTTCTTATGCTTCCAAATGTCTGTGCGTGACCTAAAAATCTTCCAAAATCTATATGGAACATATGCCCAGCACTTGTCAGCATTATGTTGTCATTGTGTCGATCACAGACTCCCAGGATGAAGGTAACAACACACCAGCCAGCGCAGGAATAGAAGAAATTCCTTATTGCCTGGTTAGTAAATAAAAAACACTTAGTAGCAATACAGAGCAATACACTTCTTTGTAATGCTAACATGAAAACCCGAAGTTGTGAATTCTACAAATGCCATACATGTAGCTAAAATTTGAGGATACAAGTGTTGTATGACTGGTACTCAGACAAGTAATAAACAAATTTCAAAGTTCTGATGCAACTATGGTATTATTCATGGTGTTTTCAACTTGTGATTTACACTTAGAATCCTGTGGACAATGTCTAAGGTGAAAGGTACCTAAACAAAACAAGCTCCTTGTCAGGAAACTGATGTTTTCTATGGAGAAGGCTGCATTTATATTGTAAAAGCCAGTGATGATCCAAAAGTCAGAAGAGTTGGAAATCAATTAATTTAATCATTTGCATTGTGAGGAAAGCCAGATATTTTCCACAGTTTTTCGGAACCAACATGGGTCTTCTTTTCTTCAGAACTCAACTGCCTTTTCCAAATTCCAAATAATGAAGCCTCACAATACTCCAGCCCAAAGAATTCAAGCCCATTTCACAGAAATGAACAGAAATGAAGAAAGATTAAACCATTTTCTGGTCAAAATGTCCATGACTCCAAATAGAGTGTTGGATAAAAACTAAAGCCATGCATAGAGATCCAAGAGAGTGAATAATCCAAAAACAGTCTAGCTGTATTACCATAGCTTTATGTCTGGTTTAATACAACCCACTCCTCTGATATGCTATTTAACATGGGGTAGATGTATATTTCCATGTCTAGTCTGCTTCTTGTGCCTAGGTTGGCTCTTTCAGATCTATTTTAGGAATCTATTTAGGTACCACAACACTCTTGAACAACAATGTGCTCATGTGCTACACAGGAAAAACTGTAAGCTAATGATCTGCTCACTAGTTATTTGTTCACAGGTTGAGTCCAAATTTTTTGCTAACTTCAGTAGGAAGTATTTAAGAACCGCAAGTTCTCCTAACAGAGGAATCTACGAAACTTTTACAATATAGGTTTTTAGCGTCCTCTCATAGATGAGAATTATTACTGATCCAAATCATGATGGATCTTCTATTCCAAAACATAAGGAATTATAACTCTTGCCTTTTTTTAAAAAAAAATTATTTCCTGCTACAGTTTAGCAACCATAAATGCAATTCTTATTCAAAAGTCTGGATATTCCATGAATCTCAAAGTGATTCATTTATATAGAAATGAATCTATAGAAACCAAATATGGAAATAGAAACCAAAACAGTCCTAATTTTAAATTATTTTGTTTTGGACAAATCCTACATTAATTAAGGTAGAAAATTATTTAGGCGGTTTGGTTTTCACTGAAGTTGTACATACAAAAACTGATAGTCATGACAGGACTTATGGAGCGCTCAGCCTATAGCACAAGAGCCTAACCGGACTGTTTACACACTAGACGACCTTGGATAAAGCACTAATCTTCCTGTGATTTTGTTTATCCAATTGTAAAATAAGGATATTAGAACTTATTCTGCATGAGATTTTGAGACCCTCAGATACAGTATTATCTCAGTAAAAAATTACTAGGAAGTTAAAAAATAGGTTAATTTAGCAGTGAGTGAAAGATGGATATATAGCAGCAATTTCATGCAAATCCTATGAAACTGGGGCTGTTTTATATTAAAAAAAAAGAGAAAATGAGTAGCTATTAATTTTATAACATTTCACATGTATGTTATTTCTTACAAAGTGTACACAGCAAGAAATCATGTTTTCAGTCAATAGTTAATAGCTATTTTTTCAACTGAAATGTTGGCTGCATTTTTACCATAATGCTGTTGCCTGCCTTTTTATCATTAGTACTGTAAATATATAAATGTGTAAAAGAGAATCTTCTATTCAAATCGTGTCTGTTTAACTGAATCAAGATCATACATTAGGAATCTGAGTGGATGCGGATGAACAAACACTCACAGAATAACATGACATTAAAGTTCATTAAACATATTTATGCTGGAAAGTTATCTGTCTGATAATCACCACTGAAAAAAGTACCTAATTTTTCCAGGGTGGTAAACATTCAAAGTTCCCCTTTATGATTTATTTAAAATTCTGCTTACTAGCATACTGTGGAGACAGAGAAGGGTTCAAAAATTGACAAAGCAACACAACCATTAGTAAGGTTTTGCATGGACTTGCTCAATCAAATGAGCAAGATAACGAATAGAAGTGGTTCCTTTCAAATGAAAATCTCCGTTTCTATAGATAAAAAAATCTCAATTTCTTGTCTTATGTATAATGCCAGGTTGCAAAGAAAAAACAGCTGCTTTACATGGGATTCCATAATGTGATGCGACAAGCATGCTGTATCACATGAACAGGTAGTTTCAATAAAATACAGCTTCCTAAAACTGTGGATATAGATATGGGCACTTCTAAATCTCAGGAAAGCCACTGAGACTTTGCCTGAATTATACATAAAACAAAGGATTTAGCCAGCTAGACCAAAAAATTAAACACATTTGGATTCAATATTTGCCTTTTACTCCAGCTTCTTTTTACTTCACCATTTCTCAAAACATCTCTATGACACATCGTTAAAGAAAATATGCTAAAATGCACATAGTCCAGAGCAGTATCTCCTTAAAAGGAGGGTGACATTTAAGGTAATTCCCTAGTTTAGATGCATGTGACTGCGCAGAGTCCAAATCATTTGTTGCTGCTGCTTATTGCAATTTGGTTGCTTTTTCCTTATGGGAAAACATGAAATGCATAATACAGTTCATTATGTTATTACCTCTTGGTAACTTGATTCCAAAGGATGGTGATGACGGAACCATTTTTTAATTGTGTTTTCTTTCAGTGGTCCAATCAATCCAGACTTCCTGTGGATCTTGGCTAGCGTGGTAGCATCTGGCACCATCTGTACCAATCCTAATCAGATAGAAAAGAGCTCACATAAAAAGCCTGCAACTTCAAAAAGATATGATGAGCATCAATGCATGCCATATACAGTTGGATCATTCTATGCAGAAAAACTGCTTAGAAGCCTACAAAATAATTAATTCAGTAGAGAAGATAAATGTTTTTTCTCCTTTTCTTGGAAAACAGACAAACACAGGACAAATCAAATTGAAAAGTGGCAATTCCATTAGTTATAAACAAAAATGTAACCATACCATGGACATAATTCCATCAAGGTACCACCAAGGTCAACGACTCAATAAGATTCAATATGGGTAGAACACAAATTCAAACAATAAAAATCTATAAAACTCCAAACCATATCTTTACTATTAAATATAAGATTATTTTGTATGTGTTTGTTGTCAAGAATGCTTTACTTTTTTTAAAAAAAAAGGCAGTGTATGATGCTGATCAGAACTGGGAGAAAAAATACTAGGAAAATTAGTCTGATCCAAATTGACATGTACTGGGCCCTCAAAATGCAGGAGGAATCCAAACATTTTGCAAGGCTTCACTTAAATTCTATGCCTCTAATACATGTACTTAATTCCCAATTTTGGAACAGAGACCTGGCTTGCTAGCCTTTCATCAGTGTCCCTGCCGTGCATGACCCCCAGTTTATCATCCTGTATCTCTGCATAACAGGGAAGACTTTCTCTAACAATCTCAATATTGATCCCCCGATAATACCATGCTTGGAAGAGCTACACCCTATCAGCACGTCATCTGCTTTCCACACTTCTGATCTGCTTGATTCTTTCAAGAGATTTCCATGCTCACATGACTACCTGACTGCCACTCTCCCCTAGAGTGGCTGCATGGAAAAGGTTGCTCATGGAGCAAGTCATTAGCCTAGGACTTGAAAGACCTGAGTACGCACGTCTACCTGAGCACAACTGTCCTGTACTACTACAGGCACATCACTTAGCCATTTTACCCTTAATCACTAGATGTAAATCCAAAATACTAGAATTTCTTTGACACTATGGAAAGACACTATGTGGAAAAAAATCTGTCAGAACCCAAGAATTTTTCTGCTATTATGGTGCTGGAAGCAAGAGACTGTCAGTCTGAGAATATTATTTCCAGATGTTCACCCTATCTTTTTTAGCAAAATGAAATGTTAGTATATCAGCGAGAATATAATACTGTGTTCAGAAATATTATTCTTGCGTTATTTGCATTTGAAGCAGACCCCTTCAGGCTTTGACTCCCATTTCTACAAAGAAGGGAGGAGTCTTTTTCAGGTTGCATTAACTACTGTTATGTGTACAAACCCATCTATTCTTTCTCCTACCTCCTTTAGATCTCATTCTCTCACATTTTCTCTGCTTTGTGTCTCAGAAAGCAAAAGATATTTTTACTTTTTTTTTTTTTACTTTTTTTTGTAGGTTTTTTGGTATTGCAGGTAATCTGGATACATTAGACTTCTGTTGGTGCCAAGATTATTTTTAGTAAGAGAACTGGAGAGTCAGTAAAAGGGAAAAAGGTGAACTTGTTGCTGTCAGTAAATTTCTTCAGCAAGCAATTGGCCTCCCTGCTATAGCTCTGTTATAAAACAATACAAGACAGAAATAAAGCTTTCAGATGAGTCAGGCCTTCCCAGAATAGCATTATTCACAAGAGTAAAATTTCAAAATCAACATTGCAAAGTTGTTACCGCTTGTCTACAGGTATATTCTGAGGTCACATGTATCTAGATTCAGTTAAACATTTAAGTGGAATCACTGTGCATCACAAACTTTAAGAGTTATATATACTTTACTCCAAAGCTCTTCTTCTCATACACGATGCTACTTTTAAAAATTTGATGCCAGTTAAAGAGGTTGAGACTTTTGGAAAATCCCAGTCTAAGGTGCTATAAAATTCAGGGAGTTTGATTGTACTACTTCTGGACAGGAAAAATGAATAAATAACATGAACTTGCCTGTAAATGCAAAATTCAGAACTGAAGTTCAAAGCATTCTTTGCACTTTAAGGGGGAAGATAAATAAAACCCATAAAAACCAAGGCTGAAGAGAAGAATATTGCATATCACAGCTTACATAAGAGATGGACCTTTTTAATCTACACTGACCTTGGCCTTTTCCTGTAGATAAACATCTATATATGATCATTTGCATATCCAGTCCCTCTTGGAGCCAAATGCTGTCCATCACACGAATAATCTGCAGAACAAGCATATCCTGACGTAGATCATCCCCCATCTGTGAAAATTGCAAAAGAAATCCAAGTTTCTCCTTGAATCCTGCTCAGAGATAACTTCCTGTTGCTTTCAGATTTTTCCCACGCCAAAACAGCTACACTGGCTTTACAATAAATCCCTCTTGATTTTCTTCAGAGTTGCTACTTATCTTTCTCTGTCAGGAGGAAGACAGAACGGATGGCACACAGAGGCAGGAAGAGTTTTGGCTGCCACAGAAATGGTAACAAACCATTCCTGATTAACTGCAGCCTTTCTGCTTATTATTCCAGTGCAATTATTAGAGTTTGAAAATTTAATCCAGAGGTAGGATCCCAATTTAGTTACATTTTAAAGTGCGTTTGGTTGCATTTTAAAGTGACAGTATTTTGCCTAAGCTTCAGAATTTTGTGTTTGCAGCAGGCTGAAGGGGAAATCTTATCATGAATTTATATTTTAGCCATGACATGATTCATATTCAGTTTCAAAGAATCATGCAGTGCTGACTGCTCTCCCCACGGAGTCAGTTAAACAACAATCTGAGTGAAATCGGGCTTTAATTGTAGCCACAAGATGTAATGAAGAGATTATCTTTAACCATGGCAGGGTAAATGGCCTGTGAAAACAGAAATCCTGCTTTTTTTTATTCTCCTCCCGGGCCCCCTTCTGTCTAAAACACATGTGGCTTTTGCTGGTGTTTTTAAGCTTTCTTTTAGAAAATCATTATTTTTTTTTTTTTTTAGTTAAAGTGCTTTTTTTTATTATATTCTTTTTACACAAGTATTTCAGGCTACAGGATTTTACTACTATAAAATGACATATACTCATCACTTAAAAAAATAAAATTAAAATTCTTTCATTTAAAACTATTTTTGAGTATTAATTCTTCTCTGAGAAGAATTCTCTTCTAATCTGAGAAAAAAAAACACAAACCAAAACATCTTCCCAGTTAATTAGTCAAGAATTTCATATAATATCAGTGCTTATCATTTTGCATACACTTTATCCACCATGAACAAGCAATTGAATACAAGTAACAAGCGCTTTAGTCTTAACAGGAGGACTTGCTCACAGGAGAAGGTGACAGCAGCTCTGTAAAAGTCCTGCAACTATTATACAGTTGGCTCTTCTTGAACAGTACTGGGCAGAGGAAACTGTCCAGGTAGAGCTACTCCTAGTTTAAATGCTCTGTAGACATGCATTTGCTAAATCATGTAGGAACCTCCTTACTTGACTTATTGATTCCCAGGTGAAATGGTATAAGAAGCATTTTTCTAAATGTTCCAAAAAACAACACTCAACATGTAAGCATTCCCCTCACCTACCTAAGAACATACTTTTGTTCCTGAGAATCACAGCTTCTTTAAAGGTGAATTTCCCCTAGGACGGTCTAATTTTTTTTTTTTTACTTTTTTCAGTGCATTTTTAGGCTCCTGGTTTGGAGTCTAACACACCAGAAGAGGTAGGAAAAATGCCTTTATCTGGCAACACTGACCATTTTGCATCCATAACCCATTTTTACCAATGCTCTTCGTCTAAAAGCAGTATTCACTATTCTGGAGGGCTTTTGCATCTCTTCTTTTGAAAGTGTGTAGATTTAGATTAAATGCACTGTATTTTCTACATGGATGCATCACTTGAACTCTGAAGTGCACAATAAAGTGGACAAGTGGAAAATAAACTAGGGAAACTCTGAGCCACTTCCTCCAGCTAATTGAATAGAGGTGAGTAGAGGGATAAAGCTCCCCTGCTATCCTTTCTACAACGTCTGCAGGTGGAGTTTGGTTCTCTCTAGAAAATGTGAACATAAACACACTTTGACTTGTTAGAAATGTATCGGCAAGACTTCTGGAGGTAAACTTCAAAACAACATTTTGTATAAAAAATGAACAGTGAATTAAAGGAGTAACTTACCTTAAAAATAATATCAATGTTTCCACTTGGAACATTAGCATTGATGAAGGAGATTTTTAGTGGGAAAGCATTAGATGTAAAATATGAGCATGACTTCAGGGTGAAAAAAAGCAAGAGAGAAGAAGTGTCATATACACAAAATATCATGCTAATACAACAGAACATTCCCCCAAAAGAGATATCATCTTTAAGTACGGCTCAGTAGCACCGATAATAAAAATAAATAAATCTTGATAATATTGACTGTTCAGATGCATCAGGCAAAGGAGAAAATCCTTTTCCCCTGACAATATGCCTCACTCAATAATCAGATTAGATGAATGTATATTTTCCCTAATTGTTTTTCATTTCTACTCAGGCCTATTAGCGCTAAACTTTGGCTGGAACTGGGGGTATTTGGTGGACAAAAATATCAAAGACTGATCTAATGAGAATGTGCAAAGCACTTGAAAAGCCTTTCATCCTATTTATTTTTTTCTGCAAAATAATGGTCTGATTCTACCATCCTTATGGAAGAAAACAACTTTCTAATTGCAGTGGTCACTTATATCAAACTGAGAATGCACGAAATTGCGAATATCACCATCTGTGTTAGGTCTAGTTGATGTCTTAATTGAACCTAAACCCTGACACTATACCATAGAGCTCCTTCCACCTGAAGACAATGATGGCTTATAAAGCATTAATGAGCTAAGCACTGCAAACCCTATGTGTGTAACGTTAGTATTATCATCATCATTATAAAAGTGGGGAAAAAAAGACAAAGACAATGGTAAATTAATAGCTAGATTTTGCAAAATAATGAGCACCCCACAGCAGCTACTGCTGTCATTACTAGGTTGACTGCAATGGGAGATAATTTGAACAAAAAAGTGACTAGGCACAGCTGTCTCTCGCTTTTCATCTAAATATCTCAAAGTATGGTACAAGCACTCAAATATTGCCCCAGCCACACCATACTTCTGTAATATGCAATGGCTATTATTGATGATGAAATGCTGACCCCTATGGAATTTTGCCAATTGAGTGCTTGAAAGGGTAATATAAGACATTGTATTACTGACAGAGCTGGGAACAGTCCTTACTACTAGCAGCATCCACAGTGCTACTGAAATAAATTAAATTTAGGTTATTATAAGCACTTCAAAAATGATAATTTGCATGATTATACTGACATACAGTTCAGTCAAGAAACTGCATATATTTATAGTACGATAATAGCTTGTAATAATATAAGAAAAATGAAAAAAAAAAGGCTCTTCAGTTACTTATACTAAAAAATTTTGTATCAGTGCAGGCAAGGTGGTGTTGCATAAATAGCATGATCATATATAGTGAGATACCTTCCCATTAGTTGTTATTTCCAAAAAAGCCTAAAAGCAGTGAGAAGCAGCAGGCGTCAATTTCTTCTGGCTTATGTCATCCACATTTGGCCCAAACCTGTGGGGTGCTGAAAGACCTCTGTTCTCAGAGACATCAAGGCTGACTAGTAATTATTTGGAAAATCACAGGTCAAAGAAAGCTGAGGGGATCAGTACCTCTTAGAATTAGGCCCACTAAGGATAATGAGCCAGTAAGCAAAATTAGAGCGCAAATTGCTGTAATTAGATAGCAAAACCTGATAATATGCATAGGTCTCCAGCTTTTTTTTTTTTTTTAATTTGTTTTTTTTTCTTTCTGCTGGATACCTTTTCTTTCTCCAGAACTGAAGCATTTTATCTCTGGCATTATACTGTTTATGAAAACATTTCCAACACTTCTAAACAATGAATAACCGAGTCTTACTACTGTTGTCCAAATAAAGGCACGTAACATTAAATAGCATTGATACTTCCTCTACTTTAGTCATTTTTTGACAATTGTAGACACATGTGACCCTTACTGAGAGTATTCTCACCCTCCTGGCAATTCTCAGTCATGAGCCTGTCTCGCTTCTAAAGGAGAAGAGGGAGCTCTGGACTTTAGTTATTCCCATCCTTGACAGGGGAGGCTCCTGGACGAGAAGAACCAGGAGCTGCAGCTAGACCTCATCTCCAGGTGCCCCTGCACACCCCAAAGGCAGAGCAGGGCCAGCGGCTGCTGGCTAAGGCAGGACGTGCCTGCTGCCCCCACCCCAGCCGTCCCCTTCACCAGTGAAAGCCCCCAGCTTCACAGCAGAAAGGCTGAGTATCAGTTTACCAGATGACTCACATTTAATGACAATCTGTAGGGAAATACTCAGAAATGAGAACTGTAGGATTGGATCCCAGGCCACACAGCTGTTCACTCCCTTTTCCCTTTTATACTAAATATAATGTAACACACTGCATAAGATGGACTTACATCTGCCTCTATGCCTTGCACAACAAGGGCAGGATTCAGGGGAAGTCGACAAACTTTTACCTCCTGGAAGAACTGCTGAAGTTTGCTGAGTTCCATCTTTAGCACCTCCTGCAACACATTAATCATTAAGGCAATGGGAAAGAACATAACAATAGCTGTAGAGTTGTTCACTGTCTGCCCATATTTTAATCAAACAATATAATTTCTGGAGCTTGTAGCATCCACGTAACCTTATAACAGCTAATGAGGTCATGCTGAGGAACAGTTATAACAAATAAGAACTGAGCTTTTGCTTCACATTAATCCTTTTGCTGCCTAGTTGCTCCTCCAGTTCATGCTGTCACGTAGGTGCAGATTTGATGCTCTTCATTAGGGGCTTATTATTATTGCACCTGCTCTGCTGTGTCTCATGTCTTTTTTGCCTTTCTCATCAACTTTATAGTTTGTGGTTTGTTGCCTCAGCACAGCTCTCTCCCTCACCCAATTGTAGGTGTGTTAACAGCAAGGTTTAGGAGCTTCTCATGATCACAGTAAATATCGCCTTGAGATTAGTCTCTAAAGTCTGAATTATGCATGAGTAAGGCATAATGTGAAACTACTTCTATTTCTTAGGATGGATCTTACCCTTGGCTAATTTTTTTGTGACTTTTTAATTCCATATTTGTTTTGCTGCTCTCTGTAGCAATACTGAAAGTTTTCTGAAAACCTTTGAATACTTAACCAGGCAAAAACAATTCATGAGTTAGCCAGAGGTGATGGGTCTCATTTTTATTTGGATTACCGGTCTGCCCGACTGAGATCTCAGCAAGAAACAGCTTTACACATGAGGTAAGTAGCAAGAAGAGCTGTCCTGCAAACTTAATGGGCTGGAATTTGAAATCTCTCCATAGTGTATAAAAAGAGTGGAGAAGAAGGCCTTCTACTGGTCTTTCTACTTCCAGTAATGCATCTCTGCAGATACGTATACAGTATTAGCTGCTGAATGCCAGATTTGAGGCATTACGTACAATCAACTTCGGCTGCCTTTGTTGGGAAGAGAGGATACTCAGCATGTCAACCATAACTCTGAGCCTTCTTCAAAGCTTTCAAGAGCTACTGCACCTCTACGAGGCACGAGGTATTTTGTGATGGGGCTTTGCGTGAAAACATTCACTTCAGTAAAACGTCAACCAGCTTTGTAGCTGTGGTTGCTTGCCGACCATCTTGAGACCTGGTTGAGAAACCATGGATGAAAGAACTCAAATGGGTTAAAAAATATGTTGGTTATAAAAATATAAGGGCTATAGTAGTAAGACTTAGCTCTTTTCCACCATATGTTTTACATGTTTGCAGAACAGCACAACCTTTTAAAAGCAGTAGTTGGATCCTGGCTTTACCTATGCAAAGGATATTATAAGGAAGACAAGTTATCTCGGAAAAATTATAATTACCTAAACAAATAGAGATAGAAAGGGAAGTATTAAAAAAGAGTATTTTTTAACAAACCTTTCTTTTGGGGTCACTGGCAGCTTTTACTTTTTCAGCAATGTCCTCCAGAATTCTGATTAGCTTTCTCTCTTTAGCAAACTCGTTGTTCAGGGCTTCTCCAGCACAGAACTGGAGAGCAGCCAGCAGTTTCCGATACCAGACTTTGAAATGAGCTTCATTCTGGGCATTTTTCAGTAGCCTAAAGGGAGAAGAGGGGGGGGAAAAAAATCTGTGTATCTAAAACTGATTTTTATTTTATACCATATCTAGCTGGAACAATAAATGCACTCCAGACTAATCTGTATTTGGTGATTCTGGGCAGTTTAACAACAGAATAAAAAGAAATATATATTGCTTATTTGTTGGCAGTACTCAAGTTCCATTTGATAACTAATGAGATTGCAAGTGTGTTGAATCAATAGCAGCCTGCCATTTCTTATTGTAGTTCACAGTGCAGTTCCTACATTGCTTCTTATTTCTGCAGAAAAAAGTTTAAGTAGGGAAAATAAGGGGTTTTTTTTGGGTTTTTTTTTTGGTTTTTTTAAGTCTAGCCTTAAATGTATACACATCCATTCTCATCCTCTGCCAGTATCTTTTACACAATCAAGCACATCTTTCAGACAGAAAGTGAATTTAAAGACCATTATGGTCTCAGTGGTAGCATCAGTTCCATAAGCTTTCACTATTTTAAGTTCAGGAGACATTTTGAAAAAGGGAATAGTGCTAAAATGAGTGAAATAAACCTACTTTTTCCTTTCTTTACTGATAGTGTTGACCTAGAGCAAAAACTCAGCTTTTAGTTCTACTAAAATTTGTAAAAGCCTTGTGACTGCAGTTATAATCAACATATGAGCTATGAGAACATAGACATATACCTGATTTTTCATGTTTACCTTATTATCTTATTTAACTGTAAGGCCATGAGGGCCAGGAAAACAATAATGGATTTTAGGGCTTGCTTAGTTGATCGAAGTATCACTGGGGATTTTTTTTTCATTACTGAGGGCCAGAGATTTTGTACACCTTTCATTTACTTTTGTGAGTATAGATGGAATCACCAGCTTCATATTGCTGCTATTCTCCTGATGACCTCCTGCAATTTCTCTATCGATGAACTGAGCTTCACTTCTTTTCCCACTGACCTTCCATACAACTTCATTCCTAAGAACATTCCAAACCCACTGATCCTTCTGGGTCCTCCTTTGCCATATGATTCAACACAAAATCATATCACCCCATGGGGAAAAATCTGTCCAGTAACACAAAAAACTCATCTGTGGATTTATAAGTACTGCAAATCTTAGAAGAATGTGTGGTGTTTCTATCAGAAATGCCTGGACATGAAAAGAGAGAGATATGAGAAGTTTACCATCAGCACTCTCTGGCAGAGATTGAAATGACACTCTGTTCTTTAGGCTAGGAAAAATAATGAATTACTGTCTGGCTTGAAAAGAAATACAAATTGCCTGTGCAGGGCCTGGTGGAAGACAAGCCCCAGCGTACAGAGACAGCTCTACTCCTTCACAGAGCCCTCCACAGACTGTGGGGATAGCTAAGAGCACGTGCCTGTGCAGGGACTGCTGAACTAACCCTTCCAGATTTGAAGCACAGTCAGTCTCAGACACCACAGGACAGGACTCAGCTGCTACAATGCAGACATCAAGTACCATTTTCACCGTCCTAGGACACCCCAGCTGGCCTCCAGCTGCTGCCTCAGGCATGGGGCCACCAGAGGTCCTATCTCCTATCTGCTAATCCCATACACATCTCAGTCAACCTGTGTTGTTGCAAATGGCCTGTGTTTAGGCCAGCGAAACCCTCTCTGTGATGGCATTTTGCTTTTCTTGCAAGCAAGGTGACTGGCCAAGAATAAACACTTTCCACTTGCACAGCAAGTAAAGGACAGCCTTGGTGATCATTTTTTTCAAAAGGCAGCATTACTGGCACAGTTCAAACCGCCATACGGGCAGGACTTCTTGTGTGCAGAAGCAGAGCTGCGCTCAGCCTCAGCCCAGCCAAATAGCTGGCATTTGCCTTGGAGTGCTGGCAGACTGAACTCGGACATTCCTGCCCCATAATGGTGACCGCAGACGTGCACACACAGAGAGAGTGCAGCCCTGTGATCTCTGTGCTGAACTGGCCACAGGTTACACTGGTGCAGACTCTTCCACATGCACTTATTTCCACTTGCCTTGGAATCAGTTCCTGAACCTCTAAATCATAGTTGTTAACCTGCTCCATTTTTAATGGTCCATATTTAAAGAAGCTGTGGAGGCAACCTTTTCCTGAAGAGAAAACCGTTTGTTCCTCTTAGGTAGACAGAACACTAAAACAAGTTTTATTTCCCTGAAACGAAAGACTTAAAATTTACCTGCAGGAAAGTAAAGGAGCAAAAGCAAAATCTTTTCCTAATTTAAACACAGATACTTCCTGCACAAGGCAGATGAACCTAGCCAATCCATTTCTGATAATATTATGGCTAAGTATCCACCTAAAATAAGCCTGGATATATGCCAGTGTATACACATACTTACAAATATTTCTTTTTAACCTGATAAAGGATTATGGGGCAGACTCAGATAGATTAAGGCATGCATGAGGACAGAGACCGGCTGCATCTGAATCCTCTTAGGTATGTTTCTCGAGCCCGAGCCACAAGGGAAGTTGAAGCAGCCATCCTGATCTCGCTGATACCATCTACATCCACAGCAGCTGCAGCCCAGCTCATGCTCCAGAGCCTTTACACTGCACAGCAGCTTTCCACAGCGCCTGTGCTGCCTCAGGAGCCCCACGAGACACCGTCTGTCTCGCTGCTCTGCAGACAGCCACTGCACTATTCCTTCTGCCCACCCATCCGGGCGCGCAGGCTCTTCAAGGCATCACCGTAGACCTAACTTTTAAAATGCTTGAGATCAACCGGACCTTTATCTTCAGCTTTTAACATGATGACTCATTGCAGGCTTTGCTGAAATGTTTAGTCAACGCACAACAAACACGCAGTTGTAATTCTGTCTTCCCGGTGGCCTGGCCCACACATTTGCACTCTGCCATTGTGAGAAGCCAGCAGCTTCTGAGATTGGAGGATGGGAAAATATTCAAGACACTAATGAAATTTTCAAGTTAGGGTTGGACACCTAGCTGTGACAGAAGATGACTAAATTAGAATGGTTTAAAATTCAAGACAGCCAGCAAGGGAACTTGTAAAGCCTTTTTTTTTTCTTTTTTTTTTTTCTTTCTGACAATTTTCACAGGATTCTGAATGACAGAACTCAGTATGGAAGTCTGCTTTATACCAGACAGAGGTATAGGATCTTGCTATTATTAACAGAGAGATTTCCTTGCTTTTCAGGATTCTGACTCGGAACAGGGGCCCTTATTCTCAGCAAGAGATGCCCTATCCAAAGGCCACATTTCTGGCAATTAATGCAATGGAGCTGGATACAGAAGGATGCTGACCTGAAGTTTAGTAATAAAGCAAACTAGACCACCTCTGCCTAACAGCAGTCAGAGCACCCAAGTGAGTTCTCAGGTGGCTTGAGAGATGTCTTCTTCCTTCTGCAAACAGCTGCTTCTTCTGCCTTTCTGCATGCATCCAGTGCATGCCTGCAAAGTGGCTCAAATTCCATTTTCTTGCACTTGCAGCTTCAAGTGTGTGCAAAAGTAAGGCAAGTGTGCTAGGATTTGCCACAGGGTACAAAGGAAAGTGGGACTGGATCAGGCCAAGTTGGCTGCTTCTTCAGTGAAGGAGGAACAGCCCTAAAAACAGCTGCTATGGAGAAAAGGGAAATAAAAAAAGGAGGGAGGAGAGCAATGAAATGGGATGGATCTTGACGGAAGAACAAGTGAGCTGCCTTCCTCCTCCTGCTGTTGTGATGTGAGAGAGCTGATGCTCTAAAGACAGTCTGTTCTCTGCCTTGACCTCTGGCAGCCAAGAGCACAAGTCAGGCTGCTCAGGCACCTCTGCAGCTTGAATGTCTGTTGCTTCTCTCCTTTTAATAAGCCAAGCGAGGTAAACCAGAGAATCACCCCTGATACATTAGCTTGCAGGCAGGAGCTGTACCACACCATAGCGTAGAAAGTTAAAAAAAAAAAAAAAAAGACAGGTTTTCCTAGGATCCTACTGCAGTTTTTATCCCCTATCTGCTGTGAACGGCAACTTGACTGGATTACTTATGTGTTATCTTACTTAATGACTGATGACTGTAGTTAATTCATGTTTCTGAGTGATATCTGGTATTCATTACACAAATGCTGGGTGCAAAGTGTACACACTTTACTCAGCGTTTTCCTGCAATATTGCAATTTGAATGTAGAGACATACCACTTAAATGAAGTGCTGCAGGGGCTCCAGGTGAACTCTGGAGCCATTAATGTTGTTGGGCAACCTGTGACAAATGTGATCAAGGAAGTCAATACGCTTTGTTGTGAGTGTGGTGTTTATGCTTGTCTTCTGTTCCACTAAACTGACGTCAGGAAGAGTTACTGAGACAGCATCAGTAGAGGACTAACGCTTATCATAGCAATAGCTGTTTTAAAATGTTTCTCTCCTGCCCTTGCTATCAGTCAAAGCTCACAAGCCACAGTGCTCTGCAGCTGCACAGCTTCCACACTTCAGGTTGCCATCCCTCTTGATTTCTATCAGACATCCTGCAACGCTGCTAAACCTGTCCTTACTATTTTACAGCATCACAAGGCTATGGCACGTGACTGAAACATAGCAAAGAGAAAGATCTGATGTTCAAATGCTTAAAGGAAACATTTTAGGCGTGGAGAATGAAAATAGGAGAGTAGGTGGGGAGAAGAGACGGTTGTTCAGCAGAGGGGTTCAGTTCAGGCTTTGCATCTTTCTAAAGCTACTCACAGACACAAAGATGAGCAATATCCTTTAAAAAAAAAGTGCACCTGAAGTTTAGGACCTCCATCTAGCTGTAAAGGGCCATAAGGATAAGCAGGCAATTGCTGCTGTTAATTATTCAGTTGCAAGCAAAATCCTGCTTTGCTTTCTCTCTTGTCTCCCTCAAGGTTACCTTGCACAAAATTTTTAATTCCCTTCCAGTGGAAACAGGAACAATCATTTTGATAGAGATATCAACATAGCATGTACTGCACAGATACTCCAAAGTATGCCAAATACCTTTGACGTGTACCCTGGATCCTCCACCCCATATGGCCACAGCTACTCCCCTAGTCTTCTGTAGAATACTGGTAAGTCTCCAGAGTTCATGTTGTCCACTTGTTAGCTGCTCTTCGTAGGTAAAGCCTCTTTAGCCACAAGCAAAGCCTAAAAATCAGAATGCCACAGTAGCAAAAGAGTCCCAGAAGGAAGTGACTATAGATTTTGTGCCTACTTCACCAGTGTTTAGGACAGGACAAACTTGCTGATGTTCCCAGTAAAGCATCTATGAGATGGCAGCTATTGCTCCACAGAATAGAAAGGAACATTCGTACTTGTTGCAACAATTTTGCAAAATTTTACAAGGCAAAATTTGCTATGCAGTAAAATTCAAATTCATTTACACTTCTGGAAAGCCTTAGGGTGGTTCTGTTCTCATCATCCTTTGTTATTCCACAGAAATATATAGGCTACCTCCATTTGTTTCCTTTAAAGAGCAGATACAAAATAATACCTTCTTTCTAGCATTAACTTCAAATTCTAAGAAGTTTGATTTGTGAACTACAAGTCAGAAATAAAAACACAGAAAACAACAGCATCATTCTGTGTACAGTTGGTGAGACATGGCAATATACAAAACAACAGAAATAAAAACAATCAATCAAACAACTAAGAATCACAAAATGCCTGATGTGATTGGCACTAACACATTTTCTCAAGGAGAGAATGAGGAGCTAAGTCAAATAGGTAACATAAGCCTGCAGAGTTAACGTAAACTGAGATGGAAAGGACCTAATAGTTCTCTCCAGAAGACTGTAGCACCAGGCATTTTCAGTAACTTTATAGAAATGCAATGAGAGGCAATCCAGTTGACTGGAAGGTCTAAGATCCAACTCTCACTCTCATTTTCTTTGAGTGAACAAAAAGCCAGTAGAAAGGGAGAAAATTGCAAGACCAATGGTGGAATTTGAGCTCATCTAGAAAATTAAGAGAATGCAAGCTGGGTTTTCTCAAGGTGACTGAGTAAAGTATGGAACAATATTTTATATAAATCCTTCCAACCAAGTACATCTTTAGGATAGAAACATAGCATCTGTTCTTGAAGCACTTGTGCCACTTTGGATCTTTACACCTTGCACACAAGAAAATTAGAAGTTGGTTTCACCTTCTGGTTCTCATGTAACAGATATGAATTTACATACTCTTTTTCTTTTTAAAGTGTTATTTTTTTTTTACAAAAAATACCTCAGCTTAAGATTTTTTGTGTTTGTTTTAGAAAAGCTCTGATTTACACTTTTGCTTTTCTAACCCACTTGTTATATTTTAACTTATAATAGACGTCTAACATGTCACTTTATCTTAGACAACTGCAAATTGTTGCAATATTATTATAAAACATACTGTCTGGGCTTGAAAAACACAACATTTATATGGGAGTCAAGGGAATAGTTTCCTTTATTTGCTAATCTTCTCCCAAAAAGTCTTTGAGAACCAGGTAACACAGTTTACATCTAGACCAATCATGGGACCCTGAAAATTCACTTTACCAAATACCTCCCACCCCTGCTGAATGCCTTAACCACATGAGGCTTGTCTTGCTGACTCGGAAAATAAGTAAATCACTGAAAACAAATGCTATGTAATGTAAGCTGCCAACCTGTTGCAAAGCTAAGGTTGCCGGGTTGAATTATGTTTTAGTTGATATATAGTATAGCTGCACACACTGCTGTAGTAACAAAATAAACTCCAGGAAAACTGTTTTGGTCTAGAGTGGAGATTGCAAGCAGCAGAAGATGGCATTTCAGCAAAACACTACCACAAACAAAAAGCCCTTGCAGCAAAACACTGATGTAAGACATGAGAACGCGTGGTTGTTCTCCACAACATTGACATGCAAGAGCAGGCATCTTGGAGGACCTCAGAATCTGTGAGTGAGATCTCAAAATCTGTCAAAAATTTCACCCTAAAAAACTGTCAGTCCAAAGCTCCAAAAATGAAACTCCTTCAGCCTGAAATGACATTAAGGAACATAATAGCTTTCTTATGCCCAGACTTGCAAGTCTAGGTCAAAGTGCCCTGCATGTTTCACAATGTTCCAGTGATAGACTCGCTCTCCAAAAACAGTATTCAGAATATGAAAATATCCCTAATAAATGTATTATATTTAGTAATGGAGGTTACCAATAGGGCAATACCATTTTGCATACAATGAGAAATATAACATTCAAGTGTGACACTAATTTTGAGATGTCTTGTTCCACGTTGGCTGTCTACATATATCTCTCTGTGCTTGTTTCAAAATCACAAATTTTCCACTTAGAGCAAATGCCACATTATCATCAGGCCACCATGCAGGATCTTACCCACATCAGAATCAGTAACCCTGCTAGTTAAAAACCATAAATCTTTGTAATAGCTTAGAGTAAATTTGTGACACAGGAACTGAAATGAGCTATTCAATTCATGCATAACAGAAATTGTTGTCTTCTTCCCAGTGGGTAACTACATTGGAAGCTGGCAATGAACAGGATTAGAGGGGATAATCACAACTAAAATAGGCAGGCCCAGTGGCTTTAGTGGGATGAAGTCCAAATATACCAACAATTAATTAGATAAAGAAGGTGACTGAGGCAATGCTACTTCCAAATCATATAAATAAAATGCATGATTAATCAAGGTTCAAGTAGGTCCATAAGAGCCAAAGGAGTTGCAAAAATTTCCACTGCATCTGAAATTAGACCACAGTTATCACAGCAATACAGTGAGGAGAATATGACAAATGTTTTTTCTCATCTTTCTATTGCTTGAGTAGTTCATGTCTAGCAAAATCGTTTTGGACAGCTTCTATAGCTTTCCATTAGCTTCTCAGCTGGAACAAAAAAAATCCCTTACGATACTATAAAATAAAATATATGACATAGAACTGAATCTCTGTGGTTCCACATGTACTGGGCAGTTGAGATTTTCAGGAAAAATATGAAGAATTAAATGAAAGCACTTTGGTTAAAATATTCTTTTTTATTTATTTATTTATTTATTTAACATATCAAAACAGAGATAGCTTCAGGAAGAAAAGTAAAATTGTCTTGGTATGGGGTCATTATGACCATTGGTTGCTCATATAAAGAGCAACCAGATTTTATTTATACAGCCAGAGCAAAACTGTGTTTTACAATCCTAAAGCCTTCATATGACTCATGCTACGCACGGGGAGGGCAGTACTGTTTTAGGGCGACAAAACAGTATGAGGGAGTTACATTATTCTGCAAATATTAGAGTATTTAGAATGATTTATTCTTCAGGACAGCAGATTTTGAGATATGCTGTTACTTTTCCTATGTTTTGTTGCAAGAACTTGCTTTGCTTTGCTACGTCTACAGGCAAAGTTGCTATCTTTCAGATATGGTTTCTCTGAGATTTGTACAGAAAACTTATGCATATGACTACAGTGGAGGGAGAGTGGATGAAGTTCGG
Source organism: Eudromia elegans (assembly GCA_003342815.1). Classification (NCBI taxonomy): domain Eukaryota; kingdom Metazoa; phylum Chordata; class Aves; order Tinamiformes; family Tinamidae; genus Eudromia; species Eudromia elegans. Next base: position 2,455,140 of record PTEX01000076.1, read on the forward strand.
CACAATCCAAGTCCATGAGAAAGTGATTTTTTTTTTAAGGTAATATCCCTTCTTCTTCTCTCAGAGTCCTTTTCTGTAGATATATTATGTTTTAAGTGCAGGTGATAAAGGCATAATAAGAACTAGCAGGCTGATTTCACACTACTTCCTGAGTTGTCAGTCTCTCCTAGGTTTTTACTGTCATCTTGGCTTCATTGGTATGTCTAGTGGTCCTGCTTATCTTCTTTCCATATTATCTAACACAACAAAATTCGTTCATTCATTCATTCATTCGTTCGTTCGTTCGTTCGTTCGTTCGTTCATTCAAAATTCACTCAGATCAAAATTCATTCAGACCATTGACTATACAATAATGGGGAAATATGAGCCTTCAGCATGAAGAGAATGAACAGAATGAGCTGAATTTTCAGAATCTGAGTTTCAGAAATGACAGTATCTTAGCCTAATTACAAGACTGCAAAAAATTCTATTTTTTTATCTTATGTCCTATGTAGGATGCTTTCTGTAAAAAGCCAAGTTGTCTCTTTCTGCCAATTTGCCACACAGCATCTCATTAGAGTTGCCTCTGCTCATCTCCAGCAGGATGACTGATGCTGCACAACAACAAAGGATGCATGAACCAGAAGGTCGAGTCACAGCAAACTGTCACCTCTGTGCATGAGACTTTGAGAATCAGGAGAACAACTTTGACAGACCCTGTATACCTCAAATAAAATGACACTGTGAAGACGTACAAGCCAACGTAACTAGCAAAACTCATTTCTTCGTAGAGAACAGAAGACAGAGGGAATCAAGATTTTTCAGTAAGGGAGTCATCTTTTTCACCACTTCCCTTCATGATTTTGACTCTCCTAAGCGAGCAAATCTCTTCAGACTGCAGCTCTCCTTATGCATAAGGCTATCCTGCAGTCTTCCTCAAACATGATGGCACCTACCCTCTTCTCACCTATCTGAAATGTAGGAGTATACAAGAACTATCTCTTAGCTCATTCCTATCACTGTAAGGAAAAAAGAACAAACACATTGTAAAAAGCAGTATTTCTGTTATCTTCATATCCCATCTCTTTAGGCCTGTGTTTTCTTTCTTCCTCTCTGGTTTTCTTTTTCTTTCTCTTTCCTTGCTCTTTAATCATTTTCCATCTTCCATTACACATAGCAATACAGGTGTAGGAGGAGTGACAGTGAAAGAAATACTATTTTTATATTTTTTAATTTAATACCAACCAACATCTTCCTCATTTTCACCACTTTACTGCCAGCAATTATTATCCTAATAAAAGAAAAGCAGGAATTTGAAGTTAAATTGATCCACCAAGGGCAACTTTCTGTAAAACACTCGTAAGGAAACTTTAAAATTAGCTCACAGGTATTTTCCTAGTTGACAGCTGTCCTAAGCACCATGGAAAATGGTAGAGTTGGAGGGCAGACAGTGTAAAAGTGAGGCACAGACCTATCTGAAATTGGACTGCCTTATTTTGCAGAGCCTTGTTGAAATTCTCATTTTAGACAGCCTGTTTTTTCATTGCTGGGTAGTACACACTAAGTTTTATCTGGGTTTGCAAGTCCATCCCAACTCTACTGAGACATATTCAACTGTGGAACCAGATGTGAATAAGCTTTTGAATAAGTGACATTCACTTTTAACAAATCCCTAGCCAAGAAGGTTTTATAACCTGAGTTTTTATCGAGGAAATCTTCCTTGATTCTATTCAGAGGATATAGTGTATTTTTAGGGTTAAAATTCATAGATTTTAGTGTCAGAAGAATGTAAAGAACAAATAAGAATGAATATCTGTCTTGAATATCTGAAATTGCCTTTCACTTGCTACATGAACTTGGAAAAAATCATAAATTATTCCATGCTTTTGTTTCCCTTTTCAAAGAAAAAGGAATTATTTACCTTCTCACAGAACATTATCTTTGTTTGTAAGCTTCTCTTATACCATACAGGTAAATTCCTCGGTAAATAGTCTGTGTTAATTATGTTACTGCCTCCCCCATATGTGGTATTCACAGAGTCAGTGTGTTTTAGACATATAGGAGAAAACAGAAGTTCTGGGCATATTTTTTTATACATGAGTAAAGGAAAACTAAGATTGGGTTGTTTCACTACAGACTTTAACTCTGGTTCCAATACTCACAATCACATTTCTGGAAGTATTACTGCGGTAAGCAGATGTCATATTTCCATATGTCCTGAGTCAGGTAAAGGGACAAGTATGCTCCCCAGGGGCAGTTACTGCATTGCCAGAATAAATACACATCAACCATCTGTCAGAAAATGCTGTTGGAGCTTTGAAACTCACTGGCTTTGCTGTAGGTATCTTTCTTGCATTACATTTGTGCATTACTGTTGTCCTGCTTAGTCTGTGATGGTGCATTGGTCTGAGAGGTGAGGAAACACACACTTCTTCCCCTGTACCATCATTTAAATGCTCATTCCCTTTGTATCAGGTGAATACTCAAAATATTCATGCCATTTCTCTTTAGCTGTGTTCTCCGAGTGTGCGAAAATCTGTATGTGTCAAAAATTAAAACTGGTTAGTGTCATTTAATCTGTCTCAACCAGCAAAGCTATGGCAGTACCCTTGGGGCAGCCTTGCTGAGGTACACGGACTTAGCCTTCTCCTGCAGATTACTGTCTAAAAAACTCTTTGTGAAAAAGCCAGAAACAGCTAAAGAGCAACAGCCAGCAACTTTTTGTGTGCCAGTTTTAAACTGGTGCAAGAAATGCTATTAAAATGGCTCTTATTCAAGCGGCTTGCCATTTGCGTACCGTGGCCAAGCAATGTAGCTCTGAGTGACACATAGCACAAACCCCTGGCAATTACAAGAATATTTACCATGATGGCTACTTAAATTCAATTTGACAAGCTGCCCTATCACAGGGGTGCATGCACGATAACTGGGTTATGCAAGTCATTCAGGAGCCAGTAAAGCTGTGCATACTGGAAAATGAAAAAATTAATAAAACAGCTTCTCCTGATAGAAATCATCAGCCACAACTGAATGACATTGTGGAGAAGGTTAAGCAGTAGAATAAATACTAATTTTTAATAATAGTTATGTAGACAGCCCAAACTCAACAGAAAGAAAATAAGCTATAGGTCAAACTAGAAATTAGTTGAGCTAGGTAAAGAGAATTTTATCAGTTGTTGTTATATCTCACCATAAAGAAGTGATGAGATTGCATCAATCTCCTCCATGCTCCATGCTTACAAAGTTGTTATATGGATAGCAATGCCCTAATTGCAGGGCAATTCCACTTTCCTTGGTGATACACAGACAGCATCTCCCCTAAATTAAAGAGTTACACTGCATTATAGCCCTTATGATGAGAGATTATTCTTTAACAACCCAGTGTGCCCACAGCCTTGGTTCTGGGACTCCCTGATTCAATCTCCTGTGGCAGCTGCCATACTAGCACTAATGAGCCTGGTTAATATCAATTCAGTAATTTCAATCTTTTTCAATACATCACATAATTCTGTGCTAATCCAGGACATTTATTTCAATTTTTATCACTTGACATAACATAATTCTTCATTTAATGCTAATTGAAAACTACTGGTTCCTTATTCCACAGAGCACTTACTGTCACTTACAACTTATGGTTCTTTATAGAGCCTTTATTCCAATAATATCACCATTAAATATTATATTTTGTCTAGTTGCAGAGTCTGTATGCACAAGTGTATGAATGGTGATATAAGCAGACTGGAACACTAAGGTTTGAATTTACAAGTTTTCTTTTTAGCAATTTTTCTTCAAATTTTCATTACATTTTTGTAAGATTTCTCACTGAAAAAGAAAGAAATACAAATGGAAGAAATTATTATTCTTTTAAATTGTGTTTAACTCATCCTCCCTATATATTTTTAACTAAAAAAAACCTCACAAAGTTTTGATCAGTTTGCCTTCAGATTTGGTTTCTTCAGGAAGCACACATCCCTGCTTCTGTGCAAAGACAAAATACTACCTCCTTCCTTTGCTAAAAATGAATGCCAGTATTTATAGATTCAATAAACTGCCACGAGACAAAAGAGAGCACACATCGTCACATTTCTGAGTGGAAGAGAGAATATTCTCTTGGGTATCTGAATGTAAAAATTTTAAAACCTTTATATGAATAAAGAGTCTACTTTATAATTATACTATTTGGTCTAAAGTCTTTCAGATTCTTGCAAAGCTTTGTCACTCACAGGAAGACAGATCAACCAGAAAAGGATGTATGTGAAATGATCAAGTACAAGTCCCCAGCGACTCCTCTGAAAGTGCACTAAATGGCTGCTCATTTTCTAGAACTGATAACAGAGATTAAAATAGAAACCTAGAGTGGTTACAGGTGTAGGCACAAGGATCTCCAAAGGCGCATGGAGCAATAAAGGCAATCAAACCAAAATAACACTATAAAGGGGACAGTAATCCCATAGTTTATATTTGGAAAGAGTGTTTTTTTCTGTGGAAATGTTTCAAAGTTTCCATCTCCTCTGAGGAGATCTTCATCCAAATCTAAATTTTTCAACTGGGAGAAATTAACTCTTCTACTTAGGGAGAGCAGGAGAACCTCTCCTCTTTTTCTTTTCATTATCAGTGTCCATCGAAAAGCCTCTTTTACCATAGGGAACTACAGCCTTTTTTTTTGCATCCTTTCAAACCTATTTCCACTCTGCTATCCAGGAACTGGGAACAATGTGTCAATTCCCTCCTATTCTCTAATTAATAAAGGCTGCTCTGACTTCTGAGCCTTAAAGCAGAGTTAGGATCTTGAAACAGGAGGAGTAGAAATGTCTATATAGATGAGTGGTAAAAATTCCCAATTCCAACACTTTATTTTAGCTACCAGAAATATACTGCTACATACACATTACATTTCCTATTGACTTCCAAGTAAATCTGGAAGAAAGTCTTCTGTTTCCAAACATCAAACAGCACAGAGGATAAAGACTGCTTGCATGAAAACATGGGCATCGCTCTATGTGGATCTGTAAGCATACAAACACCATCACATAGGAAAAACAAGCACTCCTGCATGGGAAGGAAGATTTTTCCTTTTTTTTTAAGTCTATTTGGATATAAGCCCTGTAACACAAGCTAGAAAAATGAAGTCTAATTAGCCCAAGAACAGGATTTTATTGAGAGAGATGGTGAAGGCCTCTACCGTTCACAGTGAGCCACCTTTTACCTCTAGGGATTTGAACTCTCCAAATCATTTATTGGATGAGAAGAGAAAGGATATCTCAGCCTGTGAGAGAAGGAAGGCGCTGATTCAAAAAGACCTACTCATGTGTGTACCATTGCTTCTTCATTCAAGTGACCCTTACATTTATGTTACTATATCATATTATTATAATATCTGTCTCAGTCTGCTATCTCTCCCTCTATCTTTCTTTTAAGTGCAGAGTATTTTCATTTATCTAGTTTTACTACTCAGATTTACATTTACTTGCTTATTCACTACGGTTCATCCTTATCACAGAAGCATATGGTAGGATACATAAACCAAGAAAAGTTATCAAGAGAGTGATTCTTTTCCTAATTTAGGCTAGGCAGTTCCTAAAAACCATCTCCTAAGACATCTTAATGTTCACCTTGATCATTGCTGCGGTTCTTCTCATCATTAATGATGTTAATAAATCTAATAAAAGGTGCTGGCTTTCCTTTCACATCCATTTACTCATTCAGCAGATTCTGCAGAATTTTGGGATTACAAATGCCCTGTTTTGCTCTGCCTGCACAGCTCAACCACACCTTAAAAATTCAGTATTTTTTTTACTTTTTTTAGCCATTGTGCTAGCATTGGTTTGCTCTCTATTAAAAACCTGTACTGAGTAGAAATTAAAAAAAAAAAATCCTATTTAGCTGTTATTCAGTGTAGGTAATTTCTATTAGCTCTTATCTAATTTATAATTAATTAATGTAATTTTTATTTCCTCTAGAAAAAAATATAAAAAAGGACAAAACAATTACAATTGTTATATTAATAAGCTGTCATCATTTGGAGATCCACCACTGAAGATCTCATCAAATTTAGAACCAAATATTTTCCAACCTATTCCCAAGTACATGCTGCAATCTACACTGCATTCTTTGTCTTAAACCCACCCTATAATAACATTTAACGTATAATAACCCACTACATAATAACACTTTTTTCTCCCTACATTACCACCTGAGTTTTCACTGAAACAACTGTTAACAGCGAGAAGTTCTCAGGTAACATACTGCAAAATAAGATGTAAGTGGTATATATAAAATATTATGCTCAAAAAAAGTATTTTTCGATGAGATAATAAGTGAGATGGTCTGCCAACAATCCAGGATCAAGGAATTCTGCGTGAGCTGGCGGATGTCGTAGCTGAGCCACTCTCCATCATCTTTGAAAGGTCCTGGAGAACGGGGGAGGTGCCGGAGGACTGGAGGAAAGCCAATGTCACCCCGGTCTTCAAAATAGGCAAGAAGAAGGAGCCAGGCAACTACAGGCCGGTGAGTCTGACCTCTGTCCCTGGGAAGGTGATGGAGCAGGTCATCCTGACTGCTGTTTCCAGGCACATGGAGGAGAAGAAGGTGCTCAGGAGTAGCCAGCATGGGTTCACCAAGGGGAGATCATGCTTGACTAACCTGATAGCCTTCTATGATGGGGTGACTAGATGGATAGATGAGGGCAGAGCGGTGGATGTGATCTATCTGGACTTCAGTAAGGCTTTTGACACCGTCCCTCACGGCATCCTCCTGGGCAAGCTCCTGAAGAGTGGGTTAGATGAGTGGACAGTGAGGTGGATCAGGAACTGGCTGAATGACAGGGCTCAGAGGGTGGTAATCAGCGGTGCCGAGTCCAGCTGGAGGCCTGTGGTTAGTGGTGTCCCCCAAGGGTCAGTCCTCGGTCCGATCTTGTTCAATTTATTCATTAAGGACCTGGATGAAGGGATGGAGTGCTCCCTCAGCAAGTTTGCTGATGATACCAAACTGGGAGGAATAGCKGAYAGCCCTGMRGGCTGTGCTGCCATCCAGAGGGACCTGGACAGACTGGACAACTGGGCGGCGAGTAACCTCATGAAGTTCAACAAGGGCAAGTGCAGGGTCCTGCACCTGGGGAGGAATAACCCTAGACATGCCTACAGGCTGGGGACCGACCTCCTGGAGAGCAGCCCCGCAGAGAGGGACCTGGGCGTCACGATGGACAACAAGTTGACCATGAGGTAGCAGTGTGCCCTCGTGGCCAAGAAGGTCAATGGGATCCTGGGGTGCATTAAGCAGAGCATCTCCAGCAGGTTGAGGGAGCCTCTGCTCAGCCCTGGTGAGGCCGCACCTCGAGTACTGTGTGCAGTTCTGGGCTCCCCAGTGCAGGAGGGATGTGGAGCTGCTAGAGAGAGTCCAGTGCAGGGCTACAAGGATGATTAGGGGTCTGGAACATCTGCCCTATGAGGAAAGGCTGAGAGAGCTGGGCCTCTTCAGCCTGCAGAAGAGAAGACTGAGAAGGGACCTGATTAATGTATATAAACATCTCAAGACAGGAAGTGGGGAGGATGGGGTCGGCCTCTTCTCAGTGGTGGCCAGTGATACAACTAGAGGAAACAGCCACAAATTGAGGCACCAAAAGTTCCACAGGAACTTGAGAAAGAATTTCTTAACGGTGAGGGTGACAGAGCCCTGGAACAGGCTGCCCAGAGAGGTGGTGGAGTCTCCTTCTCTGGAGATCTTCAAAACCCGCCTGGACACCACCCTGTGCCACGTGCTCTAGGAGACCCTGCGTGTGCAGGGGGGTTGGACTAGATGACCTCTACAGGTCCCTTCCAACCCTAGGCATTCTATGATTCTATGAATTCAGACAAACACTAAGAAAAGTAATATCTTGTGTAAAAAATCTTGCATTCACCATTTCCACTGTACTGGTAAAAATTTCAGTTTCAGTGTGAAACCCAATGGGTTACCCCAGGTTCAAGTCCATAGTGTCACATCTCCACTGACCAGCCTAAATTTTAAGACATTTTTCTCAACTTCTTCCTGCACTGGAGATTCTAAATGTCTAAATTCAATATATCTGTGAAAAGCTCTGATTTTCATGATGAACACTTTTCCTCCTCCAAAAAAAGTGAAAAATTCACACTAACTCTATCTTATATTAATCCTTCAGCAGTTAGTCACACCACAGAGAGAGGATTATTTCAGTAAAATTACCACTATTGCTATAATATTGGGATAATGTATTTCTTTGAATATCTTTATATAGAAATAATGGTCCTTCAGAGTTAAAAGGCAATTTTTGTTGCCTGATTTCTTTTTCAAAAGCATTAAATAATGTCAAGAATTTTACCAAACAATATTTTGTATATTTGATACACATCAGAGTGGAAGCTTAAGAATAAATCAGGTATTTCTTTTTCAACTGATATGTCTAATGGTTGTAGGAGCTATTGGGCAGATTTTTATGGGCTTTAGGTTTGGAAGGAAACTTAATTACTTAAGATTTATGTTATTTTCTGTTGTTTAATTCAAGTCTACAAGTCTAAGTTTTAACTAACTGGTCCTTTGCCAAGAAAACATTGACTAAGACTATGTGAGACATGGTCCATTGCATAATTCTCTCGCTTGAAACGAGGTTATTACAACATGTTAGTAGTGCTGTTCAAGCAAAATAAAAGCAAAAAAAAACCCAAAAAAACAAACACAAGATATCAGACAGTCTTTCTTTCCTTTCTCAGCTTATTTTTAATTTGGTCCTGTTCCAAACAACATTATGATTACAGTGTTTTATTCTGTTTAGTATGGATGAACATTCAGAAAGCAATTAATGCTTAAGAGAACATCTTCAAACAGTGAGGATTTAAAAAAATTAATCCTGAAACACTCATCATCTGAAAAAAAATAAAAATACTGAATTGTTATGCTTTGTTGACCGAGTAGGATCTTTTACCAGTCATTGCCCTCTCTCCGCTAGAAATATCTCCTTTTTATTATGGTTTATGAAGTTTTTATTTTAAAAAATATTCATATTTATATTTGCTTTTTTTTTTCCATTTGAAACTTCTCTGAAAAAAAAAGCCTATCAACCAGAAAGTTGTTTTCTGACAAAAGAGAGAACATTTGAGAATTGAGAGAACATTTTCAAGAAAGTATAATTCTCTTTTTTTTCTTCTATTTCAGTCATTTAGACAAAAGATCTACTTTCATCTTGATGAAAAATAACTAAACCTAGAATTTTTAACCACAGATGACAGAAAAGCTGGGATGAGCAGTAATTCATTACACTAAATATCCTGTGTCCACATAATTTTTCTGTCCATTCATACTCTTCCCTACAGATACCCCTGTTTTTTTTCATAAATAGAAGAAATTTAAAACTCAAACCTTCCAGAATAAGGCTACGAACAAAAGTATGAACAACTACAAGAGTTCTTCAAGCAAAATGCGACATGGAAACTGCACTGCCTTATGGATACTTGAGGTGAGAATTTCCTGAAATTCATTCCTAGAGAGCTGGATTGGAGAAAAAAAACCAAAACAACCCTCTCTGTGATAAGCTCAAGATATAACTACCAAATACTGTTTCAAATCCCTACAAGTATAACACAACACACTAGTGAGCTGGTAAGAGTAAAAAGCTCTATCATAGAGCAAGTCTTACATAAAATAATGTGAACCTGAAACATTTGCTGATTCATTTTTTATTCAGTAATTTTCATTTATAGAAGAAAATCCTCATACACAGGATCATAAGAGAAATTTATATGTATTGACGAAAGACAAAAGTGAAAGTGGAACATAAAATGAGAGCAAAATAAACTTTTGGTGTATTACACAAGCCAAATTTAAAACAAGGTGTCCTCTCAGAATATTTCACATAAGCAATCAAAATTCATTTAGAAGCACCATAATCTTGCAGTAGAGAAGTAGCGTACTAGAGAATCACTCCCAGGTTACAACATTTAACCACAGAAATACAGTAGCAGCAGTGAATCTCAACAAATTCTCCATGTACTTGGCTCTCCTGCTTAAGATTTCACTCTCCTCAACCATTCTGGATTGATCTGGAAACTTTTCATTATTTTTACATTCTACTTTTATTATTTCTGATTTTGACATTTCAGATTATTAAAGTTGTTGATGATCTTCATATGTATGTCTAGCTCAGTGAAAACTTAAAGCAAATTTCAGTGCAGAAATATAGCTGCCTGGATTACGTACTGTCATCTCTTTCCAGCAATGTCTTTCTCAGTATAAAAACCAAAACAACTCCTCCACATCAATCAAATCCACCTCTGAAAACCATCCATTTGAAGTGACAGGACTAGATGAATGTGTTGTCAAAAGGTTTCCTGATTTACTGCTACTCACATTTACATCCCACATATTTCTCTGGGACGGATGGAGATTGCATGACGTATTCATGAGGACAGATTTTGGCTCTTCATTTGTTTATGAAGGAAGCAATAGTAAAACGTGTTTATGGAAGAAACGATGAAAGCTGCAGGTTAGAAGCCTAGCGTGACGGTTGCCCAGCACCCTGCCCTGCATCCCTCCCTCAGCAATGCCAGCTCCACTTCCTCGCCTAAAGGCACCTCTGCGGCACATGCAAAGGGACACTCATCTTTCTCTTGAGCCAGAAGAGCTGCAGAACGGGAGCTTTCAAAAGCCTTCTGCCCAATAAGCAACTCATCTTAGTCCATCAAATCAGAGCGTTACAGACCACCAAAATGTCACATTTAATCCTTTCTACACAGGATAGGCAAAGACAACACCCGTATTTTATGCTCAGTTTAATTATTAGAGGGCTGTGATGGATATGCTGTGAACCTACTAGGGAGTTTTTCTGCAGAACTGAAAAACTATCCACTCTGGTATTTTTAAATGTAAAAGGAGTCAAAATGAAAATAAAATAAATCAGATAAGCAGTGTTTTGAAAAACAATGTACTGAGAAGGTTTTCTTTAGTGCTGACTTGTAAATCATAAAGCTGCAAAAAGAAGTAAGGCCAGTTGTTCAGTATTTCTTTTTTTTTCCCCAGAAATCTTTTACATTTTGGGGGAATTATCTTTTCAACTCTGCTCACTGACACATATACATACTGATGTATGTTTTCATTACACTAGCACGCTGATAACTTTGGCACTTGCAGACTTTTTTATGTTTCACTTGGCAAGGTTAATCTACCTCAGATATGATCTCTGGCATGGAATTTCCTCTATTCCAATGCAGCAGGAGCATAACTGTCTCTACACTGAAAAACTAATTTAGCTGCAGTAGAATACTTGCCTGTGCAAATACAATCAGTGACACAAATGACCGTGCTTTACTCCCTTCTCACCTTTACATATGATCAAGGTGCTTCGTCTCACCTTTTTCACCTCTTTGCTGAGTTTGAAAAAACCCACAGCACTGCCTAGAATTGTATATATACACAAGAACACACCTGCTCTACAGACTGTGCCGGCTAAGTCATTAGGAAGAGGCACATATGCACAACTGCTTGATTTACGATCTTTGTCACAAACTCACCAGATTGTATCATATTCACCAGATCACAGAAAGGCATAGCTTTATTTGATTTATTAATTTTAACTGGATTTTTTAAAGTGGTAATTTTTGACAGTGGGAAAAGTAATAGTCCTCTCTTTATATTTCAAATGTCAAAATGCCATGTAGAGCACTTTGTTGATCTTTCCCAGTATTGTTTCAAATTTGCATATTAATTTTTGGAAATTATTTTCCAAATCTTTTTGTTTGAAAGCTAAGAAATTGAAAACATTAACTCTTTATGCAAAATATTTCAATTTGTAGAGAGAAATACAGCAGCTGCAAAGTCTTTGTTCTTTAGGCAATATATGTTATGTGCCAACTCATCAAAATTAAGTAATTGGACCTAGTTCTAGCAAAAATGTATTACCCTGAGTCCCACAGAATAAGTCACTAAAAGGCCACTGAAGTCAATGGAAACTGCAAAGAGGTATGGACTCATACGCCCCTGTATATGTAACGGTATAGACAGATATTTGACAAATTTTCCTCTTCGACCGCAGAACACCTGACAATCTGCCTCTAGCTATGCCTGAAAGTAACATTTCAGCATTGAAACCAGGTCATTCAGATATTGGATTCTTTCAGTCACAATCAGTCTGTGCTGAACTTTCCAGGATATCTTTATAGGAAAAAATAAAAGACAGAGAGAGTGTTTTGCAGCCCTTAGGCCAAGTGGTATAGACCTAATAACTAACAGGCCTAGTTCACTCCACAGTCTGCAACCACACTACCCACCACTTGACTTTGAGTCTCCTTAGTGCTCTAGGTGCTGCCCTGAGCTTTGTCCTAAGACACAGGTCATGGTGTCAGTTTCAAAAGGCCAGACAAACAGCAAGGGGTATGTTACAGCCTAGGTGTGGCACAGCAATCAATGAGACTGAAGGTTGGTGTTATGTGCCCTCAGTTGGGTCTCATGCGCATGCAGGTGTGTGTACTGAAAGGCGTAATGGTAGAGGACACTGTGTGTTAAGGTGGTGCAGTTTTGCCCATACTATTCCAAAACTGTGCCCAGGAGCTGTCTTGGAGAAAGAAGTCCAAAACTGAGCCAAATAGGAAGGTGGAAGTTTTGAAGCACGGCTGACTGGAGGTCTAGCCCTCCGTCTTACTTCTCCAGTCTCTTTTATAGAGCAGTACTGACAGATCCAAAGCATCAAGATAATATTATTTTATCATTTCCAGCTCTAGTTGCAGCCTACTCACATCTCCCTTTCTTTAGAGGTGGAAGAAAGCAAGCCCAAAATAGTAATTTTTGTTAGAAACTAAAATGTATTGATGTAAATTTACTATTTGCTCGCACTATATCTGTCTTAAGAAGGTCAAAAACAACAGCCAAAGAGTTATCCTAATTCTCTGTGCTTCTTTGCAATAAAATCTCTTTGTTTCATTTGACATTTCTTTTTCTAAAACTCAGTCTGAGGAAATGGGAAATCTGCATATTAGGAAACAATATAATTATTTCTTTGTTTTCCATGGCAATGATCCAAGTCCCACATGGCCAATAAGAAGGACTTAGCACAACTGGATCATTGTCTCACAAAAATAATGGTTTAATAGTGCTATTTACTACTATATAGATAAATAAATAGGAAAAACAACTCCAAATTTTTGGCATTTTGAAAGTTCGAATTATCAGATAGATATATACTATAATTTAGTTCTTCACAACCTAAAACACAGTGATGATCACATCAATACTGCTAATTCAAATGAAAGTTATTAGCACTCACATGAATGACATGTTATGGCAACATGTTGCAAAACCAAGCAACTGCAAACTGGAACTGCAACCCTAATCCAGAAGAGCAGAACAACTGATTGCACACATACTGAGACTGATTGCTTGAAGATTTAAAGCTACATAAAATCAGTGTTTTCCTCATTCTGGTCAGTAAAGAAGGATCAGGTTAATGCAAAACTAAACAGGGGTCTTTTGAATTTACATCTGATGTCATTTAACGATTTGGCCTTCTCACTATTTTCTGCATAGCCATTTAATAAGTGCATTAATAATTAGCAGAGTTGACAACATCTGACTGTGCATGAGAGAGGCACAAAAGTATGAGAGGAGAAAGACTTGGAGGACAGCAGCCTGTCCAGAATTCACATAATTAAGAGTGTTGGACAGGCAAGACTCTGCTTGTTTTGTTCCTTTTTTTTTTTTTTTTGACTTTGAGTAAAATTCAGCTAATATGTATCAGTTTTATCAGTGAAAAATACATTTCCTTTGGCAAAAGATGAAACAATAACCTATTGTTTCAAAGTTGGAGCACTGAAAAACACAAAAGGGTAATGATTTTGGAAAAAAAAAAGTATTGAGGGCCAAATCTCCTGATGGTAGAAAATTTAATTAGATCTTTTTAAGCTACCAATGGATTTTGTGTCATTAGGCTCTTTTATGTAGTGCTTATGTTCTTTTTTAATTATTGCAGGAGTCCTCTTGAGATAGAAAAAGAAATAAAAATAACGTATGATGTTTTAGTCTTTAAATCGATAGCCTAATTCACATTGCTTTCAGTGGGCTGGAATTCAGTGAGAGTTTCTTTTTAGCACACAGTCTTTGCCTATCTACAGGGTGGGGAGAGGAAAAGATGGGGAACTACTTCCTTTTCTTATAGTTCTCAGTGAGAAAGTAGCTGAGAATAAATATCTCAGAGAAGTTAGAATACTAGCTATCAAATGTCATTTTGCCACCAGCAAGGTTCTTTTGTTTTTCCTTTCCATTCCTTCCCTTCCCCTTCTCTTCCCTTCCGCTAAGCATACTAGATGCTTACAAAAGCTCTACTGAAATTTACAGACACCCACCCTGTTCCACCACTGTGAAATCTGTTCTTTTCACCACCTTTAAGCAGCTGCCACAGATCTTAGAGGACACTACATTTCTCCCCATTACTCAATCTGCCTGGGGAAAGTAACCATCTGCAAAACATCCTCTTGGCCACATGGTGCCTCAGTCAGCTGTGTCAACTGCGTGGCGCAGCTGCCACCTGAGAAAGAACTCAAAGGCAAAAACGCTCCAAGCAAGTGGGAAACTCAAAGGGCAGGTTGTCAGACAGGAGGGTGGCTTAGAGCTGGAGCTCAAAAGTCGAGAAAAAGACTGTATGAGACACAACAGCAAGAAGATAAATGACAATTTTCTGCAGGCAGGTGGGCCCAAAGCAGTTCATGAGATTCTTTCTCCTTAAGTAACTTGGTGTGTTGCTAGAAAGAATTTAATATCTTCTTTTCTTAATATATTCCAAGAGAAAAGAAATGTCACTCCAGCCTTTTCCTCATCTAGGAATTCAGAGGGATAAAGATTGGAATCAGAACAACTTCCAGAAGATGGTGGGGCAGTGTGAATGCTCCTCATGCTTCACATGCATGAGAGACTAAAACAGGATTCAATAACCTAACATTGTGGTACGTGGTGCTGCATGTGTCCTATGTTGAAGAGTAAGGAGCTGAAACACTGAGGGATGCAGTTGGCCCAAATTCCTCAAGAATTTAGAGGTGGGGATAAGTCACTCAGGTGAAGAAACAAGATTGTGGAGTAAGATTAAATTACCTCTTCACCCCAGTTAGTACCGCCAGTTGGTAAAATCCACTGATGACAGAAGCACAGTACACGCTTGCTTTCATTGAAGGCACTTTGTTTTACATCAGCTAAAGATTAGACCCCAAGACATTAAAATTAATATTTATCTATTATGTCTACCTTTGGCAATTACTGTTTCATTCTTTTTTAAACACAATCTTCAGAAAATCTTACTGCTTTATGGAAAGGAATTCAACAATTTACTATCCAATATTAATATTAATATTAAGAGGTGATGACCTGGCACATCATTAATGACTATTTATCTCTGGTGTGCAGAGAAACCAAATTTAAATAATAGAGCAATTACTAAAAAAAAAAGTTTGTCATAAATAAATGTTAACATTGCTGCCAGTCATTACCAGTTACGGTAACTAGATTTTAGATTTACAATAGAGGTTAAACATGGAGGTTAAGGTCAACTTCTCTGTGGTTGTGAAAGTGAATCACTAGATTCACAAATTGCATTAGTCTTCCTTTTCAAATTTCTATTTTTGGAAGGTACACCATACACAAAGATTATTTAACAATGTAATGTTAATGTCATTTATTATAATTAGAAATAGATATAATCTTGTTCTTAATGTTTGTTTTTACCAGCCTTTGCTTCTAAGACTGTTTTGGTTGTTAATTTGGAAATCATTTGAAGGAACTGGAATGAAACACTTCAGAGAACAAGATGCCTAACCTAATTGCATTTCTTAAAATGAATTATGCAAGTGTGCATAAGTGTGCATGTACACCCATGTTGCCCACATTATTAAATCACTGAGCTTTTTAAAATCGCTTTAGAGCTAAGCAAAGGAAAACCTCCCTTTTCCATTGCTTTTACATGGACTGTAATTTAATTTGCAAAGAAGAGGAAAGCCTTTATTAATACAAAGTATGAAATTACTGTTATATTCTCCAAATAAAATCTAATACTTGGAAAACTGCCTTTTAAAATTCTTTTAAAATTCTAAGTTATGTAAATTGAAATCTTAGGTAGAAATATTTTACCACTGAGGAACATTATGGAGCAGAGAAGCAAAAGAAGAATGTGTAGTGTGACAAAAGAAGAGGCAAGTTTTTAAAAGATGGGTGCCATATATAAGCTCTTTGGTTTAGATCAGAATATTTAAAGAAGTCTAAATAAAAGAGATTTACCAATTCCTTTCATTAAAGTGAGACTCAATTCCTTTGGGCAGCTAAACTTGTATTAAACACCATAGGTTATTCAGTTTTTTCAAAAATTACCGATTTTTGAAATCGATGGCAGTAATCTGGCAAGCATATTACACGTGAAGTATCTCCTCATCTGCACATAGTAACTACTTAGTTTGGATGTAAACAGTTATACCACTCTACTTCCAAGAATGAAAACTATAGAGGTGGCTACTGTTATTTCCATCTATCTACTGTATTTGCTGATGTTTCCACATCTTCCAGGTTTTGATCTTATCCTAGGAACTGCTAACTCTTGGAAATCAGTAATCTGTGGCTGTTGTTGACAGCCTGATCCAGAAATGTGGCTACTAAAAGAGCAAACACACAGCACAGGACACTGATCATGGAGATTCTAGTCCAGACGAGGCATACTAAATATACTTGTTAGGGTAGGTAGACCCAAAGAACTTCCAAATAAACAAGGAGCAAGCAGTATTACTTTTCAGATAAGAAACTGAACATCTTAAAGATATTTTTCCAAGTAAACACTAAGCTTGAGGCAGTGGGTGAAAGAGAATCCAAACATCCTTTCTCCAATCCATTGCCACAGCAGTGTTTCTCTCTTACCTGTGGGGGTTTTTTTTTCTCTCTCTCTTTTTTTTTTTTTTTTTTTTTGGCTAACAGGGGCCTGGGCAGAAACTCACAACCTTATAAAATTGACAGGGCAGCAAGTTAGCAGAATCTAAGGCTTATTTGGCAATGTACTCTACAGGTAGGGTATCAAGGTCCTGATTTGAATATCCATAATCTTTGAGTAATTTACACTTTTCTTAGGCAGCTGTATGCAGGAAGTTAGTAATCCATATGCCCTTCTTAGAGATGTCTTAATTCTCTTCAGTAGCTAAATGAAGCTGAAACCCATCCAGCATAGCATGCTTCTGGGACAGTATTATTAGATGTGGAGGGCATCACAGACAAAAATTTATGTCTACATTCAGGGGACTTCTTACCCCTCTGCCATTCACCTCTGTACAATTTGGTAGCAACTGTATATAGGGCACTATTTTTTTTTTTAGCTAGATGTCTGTTTTTAACATCTTTGTGAATAAACAAGGTCTTTTGACTTTGACTTTTTAGAAAATCTTACTGAGTCTTTTCTCTGACTATTGTAAGCATCAAATGTTTTCTGATGCCTTTAGAAAGAGCATATCACATCTCTCTGACTTCACCTAATATTACCCTAAAGAAAATTACCTCCATGTTTCTCTTAGTAGTCAGTACGACAATATTGAAAAAAAAATGAAGGACCTACGTTTTCATATAGTAACAAAATTTACATTTATGAGACATAAATCTTTTCAAATAAATATTAATATACAACATACACACAAACACATGCTCAAGTACATGTTCAAGACTTAACCAAACAATATTCCTCTGGGAAAATACAGGCCACATCTCCAATAGGAGATATTTTACAACTGTTTACAACTGTTTATTTAGGGATAAATAGAAAATTCCTCTTTACACAATTTATAAATATTGTTTATTGGAAGTGCCCACAATGTGGTATATTCCTTCTGCAAGAGAATGATCAAAATATTTAGTATATACTCAGTAGCTGATTTTATCTCCAATTACTAGTTTACACAAGGATGAAAAGCGACTGAATACCTGTCCATAGTCAGATGATACAAACTGGGCTGCTATCATTTTGAAGACAGAAAATACAATGGACATTCAGAAATATTCTGTAAGATATGGGTATGTATAGTTTTTGGCATTTTTCCACACTGAGTTATACTGTGCCAGGTAAGGAAGGGCAAATTTTACTTTTTAATAAGCTGTTATTCAAAATGGAATGTCTGTTGTATATGACCTGAGACTACACCATCAGGCTGCTTGAGCAAATTTGCAGAAAAAAAAAATGGTGGGGAGTGGATGGGAAAGGATCTACATACAGCTGTATTAAAATAAAGAGGAAATGAAGAAGAAGAATAAAGATATTTGTCAGATTTTCTCCTAGCTTCATGAGAGCAAAGAAAACTCAGGCAGACTGATGATGTTCTTATTGATCATTTACTCTAGAAATCATTTCTAATTTTATAGGAAAACTATCAACTTACTGGGAACATTTAAGCACTCTAGATATATTATATCTATTATTACTAGCTTAATGCTAAGGTGATGGAAGTCTTGGTTACGCTCCGGGCACTGTCAGAAAGCTTGCTGGCTGAAAGTGATTCCTCTGTCTTTGACAGATATGCTCATTATGCATACTATTATTATGCTGCTCATTTCAGTGAAACAAACATATTCATAAGTCTATTTTCTCCCCACTGATACTTAGAGAGATCATGCAGGTAGGAAAGTATGATCTATCCTCTTTCCTATCTCACACTTCATCAAAAGACTGATTACATATCAAGCTGTTGCCCTGCTTTGCAGGGAGGAAAGCTTTTGCTTTCGTGGGTCTGAACCAGTTGAACTGTAAATGACAACTCAGTTCATTCATCATTACTAAGCATGCAAAAAAACCCAGCTTGATTTGCAGATCACAGGGTAGTACAGGTGACAGAAGGCCACATTCTTATTCAGAGAGCCTTGAAATAACAGCATAGCAAACAGAAAAATCACTGCATGTGATAATACAGTTACAGGGAGATGGTGAATGATATTTACTCTCAGAACTGTTACATATCCATAATCACTAACAGGAAGTATTGTACAATATATTATCACAAATTAGACTTATATGAAAAGGGCTAAGAAGTTCCCTTTGACATGCAGGAGAAGTTCTATGTCTTCAGATGAGGTCAGAGAAATAAAAAAAAAAGCAGGACCCTTTATGAGCAAGACAACGCTATTTGGAAATCTTATTTTGT
This sequence comes from Eudromia elegans, assembly GCA_003342815.1. Taxonomy (NCBI): domain Eukaryota; kingdom Metazoa; phylum Chordata; class Aves; order Tinamiformes; family Tinamidae; genus Eudromia; species Eudromia elegans. The sequence goes on from PTEX01000076.1 coordinate 2,474,261, forward strand.
AAAATTTAAGGAATCAAATTTTGATTCTGTCTCCAATCAGAAAAATGCAAAAGAGTAAAAATTGTATCTTACCTGCAAGACTTGAACATTTTTTTAATCTTAGGCTAGTTGAGAGCAGAGTTAAATAGTTCTTTAAGACAATTTATCTACACACAAGAATGAAAGGAGAACAAGGAGGATGCAAAAAATAGCTTTATTGTTTGTTTCAAACCAACAGAGAGTTTGTCACTGGAAAAGTAAGGAGTAAAGTTCACTGCAATAAAAAATAGCTATAGAAAAAAAAAAAATCAAATAATCTTACCAGTAGAGTTGATGGGCCACTTGGATGCTCTGAAGAGAACGATTCAGTAAGAATTTCACCAGAGGGCTTTCAAGACTCCATTCAAACTTGAGCACCTTAACAGATAAATTAATAAATAGTACGAATCACATACATGCTCGTTTTGCAGTATTTCCTTTAGAATAAAATTAAACGGAAAGAACATTATCTTTATGTGGTTAATTTGAATGAAATAATCCAGCATACAGAAAATGCCCTAGAAATGTAATGAGCAAAGAGGTGCTGCATACTGTAAGGTGTGAGAATTTCACCACTTCACAGTAAGAGATCACACAAATATGTGTATATGAACAAATATGTAAGTATATGTGTATACATGTGTACATGTAAGTATGTGCACATGAATGTATGTATATACAAAAACATATAGGAATCTGAGGAGCTCTGAAATATCGTAAGCAATAGGTATATTATATACAGTGTGACACTGTAAGTACATAGAGTCTTGAAACCGGCTGGCTTCTTCTTAGCTACAAAACAAAACCTATTCAAGAACAAAGCAATTGCTTTTGAAGCACTCGGGTCCATAACCGGTAAAATGTTCATTTTCAGTAAAAAGTAATGTACATCTCTAAAGTGACTATTCTACACCTAAATTGCTTGGTTACTATGCACTGACAATGATTTTCCCTGTAAGTGTAGTATTTGTACTTCAATACTGTGTATAGCTATCAAGAAAACTGATTCATTGCAACACCCTTTCCTGCTTTGACTGCAATGAAATCCTGATACCACTAGCCCCTATTCTGATGCTCATACCAGCTATTCTCTTGTTCAGATGCATGTTTTTCCCTTTTTCATTTTTTTTTATGAGAAAAGGCCTCTTGCAGTGTACAGAAAAATTCACTCAGCATGCTGAAAGAGAACCATGTCTCTAGAGCAATCTATTACTCGACACTGTTGTTAATTCAATCACTGCATCAGCTGATTAGTCTTTCTTATTTATTCCTCTTATAATGTATCAATCGAACTGAAACAATCTGAACTGTTTAATGAAGTTATTGATCTGGACAGAAGACTTCCTTGGCTATCAACTTCTTCCTTACCTGAACCAGCTGTGGGAGGTATTCTAACAATTCGTCATTTGACAGGTTTTCTATTTGTTGGACTGCTGTTCTGCGAATATCTTGATCTGGAAAACTAGAGCAAAACAAATAGATATCATTAAGAGCTACTGAACCACTTCTGATGCACTGCAACTCTCCAGAGCTCTCACTGATATAAAAACTTAGAAAAACAAGTTTGCTCTCAAAATGGAGTAGGAAAAAAAGCAATTCACTTGCTTTACTGTAACAAGAATCAAGAAACAAACAGCAGATAATCAGATTGACTGTTACAATGCCATACAAAGAAAAACAACCCACAACACTGATCTTCAGATAGTTTTTTTGGTTTTTTTTTTAACTTGAGCCATCATATATTGTATTTTGCCTTATTTGTATTGAAGTATGAAGCAAATTAGGGGCCTTCCCTTGCTGCTCTTATATAGTTTAAATGTGAAATTTCTGTGTCATAGGGACATAGTGTCATATGTGAACAGACACTTGAAGACATCTTTTGTTCTGACCTCCAACACAAAAGCTTGAAATTTCCCACAGAAAGGGGTTTTTTCAGATAATTTACTCCAATGTCAACTCTTCTGGTTGATATTGTAACACAATAAAATATTTTAAGCAGAGTAAATTTGAAATGAAAATAAAGTTTTCTTTTTAATTTTCCTAAAGCAAAATTTTGTAAAGAACTGACATATTTGCACAGAAAAATTCCAAGTCAAGAAGACAGCCTTTTCTGATGTGAAAATGTTCAATGAATATTCAGGATAAACTCTATTCTGAACAAATACTGTCTGGAACCAGAGTGGATGTGGACTGACTACAGACTTTGCCATGGAGTTCTAGAAGTAATACCAATGAAAAGATGCTATAGCAGCCATGATAAAACAGGAAAAGCAGGATAATAGAGGTGGTGAAAATATTTTTAAGAAAGAAAGAGAATGCAATATAAGTGTAACTGACTGCCTGATAAAAATTGACTCAACGCAATTTCTTCTCTTTTCAGAAGCCAACATTTAAAGTGTCTCTCAACATTTCAAAGCGGAAAAGGGTCTTTTAAGAATTTCTTTTGAAAAAAAAACCAAACCAATTTCCACTTTGATATGTTGTAGATGTGGCATTATTAATGACACCCACAGAACTTCACATACAAATAAATCAGCAAAAAAACCCTTCCCAGGTGGCCATTTTGCTACCGGTGGGCTGAGGACAAGACCCTGCCCCACAGAAAATGCCCCACCACTTCTCAACTGCTACAGGTATTGAGCTCTTCTGAAAATCTCCATCTTGCTAATTTGGCAGTGTAGGTGTGCATACAAGATGAAGAGTAAAGGCCACAGATTTCACTGTCAATTTGGCTTAAAGGAAAAATCTTTTGAAATTAGAGTTGTCACGTACAACAGAAGGCATCGTGAGGCTACCAGTACTACCGCTACATGTGCACAAAAAGTGGACTGTGCTGCTCCAGGCTTTCCAGCCATCACCTTCTGCCAGCAACATATCCACTTGAAAAATAAATCAGGAGCGAAACACAAGTGAGAGTACCGCATTGGCAGAAATTATTGCTGATTGCTATCAAGAGAAGGAGAGAAAATTGTAAAGGTAACTGTTCAGAAGTACAACAGCACTTTAAAGTCTAATAAAGTGAAGCAAAACAATATGCGCCCCCAAATATGTTTTGATCATCAAACTAACTGCGGGCGACTTAATCAAAACATGTGCATTTAGAAAACAAATGGTTGATAGTTTTACCTACTTGTAAGGCCCAGCTTCTATGCCGCAATCATCTGCCACCTGTAGCACTTTCAATTTCCCCTCTAACAATACCGCTTGGCTCATATTTTAATATTTTGTTTGTTAGTTATGATACATATTTAATGATGTTTTTAACAAAGACTCTAATTGTTTGTCTAATGATGAGAGAGTCTTGATGGGGAGGGAAAGAATACTTCATAATTTTTTTTTTTAATAAAAAAATATTTTCGTCCCAAATTAGCCTATCTTTCAAGGGTTAATTTTTATTCTTTTTTAATTCAAGAAAACCTATTATGAATATGATATTGCTCCTCTAATATTCACAAACCTATTGAGAACAAAACACATTTGAATAAGGATTGCATATTAAAAAAAAAATAATTCCGTGTATGTCATTCTATCATCTAATTACACAATTGCTCCACAAAGCTTGTCTGCCAAGACTGTGCAGATAATATGAAAATTAATCTTTCCCTTTCCCTTCCTGTCTAGTTCAACAGGTTACTGAAGAGTGAAATACATTCTTTATAGACATCAAGTCATGCAGAAAAACATTATTACTTAGTTATGGCTTGTCCTTACTAGCAGCCAGTGTTTGAATATATCAAATGTTATGATGGAAGAAACTCCCGTACTTTTCCAGCTAAACAAAAAATGACAAAGTTATTTTAATCTCAGTATTTCCACATAATCTAACATCTGATTTCTTTCAAAATCATTTGCAAAAAGGGACATATCCAAGTTAGCAAAAGAATTTCTAAGATATGTGATCAGAATAATGATGAGCTCAAGAGCATAGGCACTGTAGTGAAAAAATCTAGCGTCAGTGTGTTTCAGGAAACATGCCTCTTGACACTCTACTCTTGAATAAGACTTGGGGTAATTTATTTCTTGAGGTTACTAAACTGCTTCCTTCAGCATTGGGATTTCAAGGTCAGCTTGTAGCTGAGTTTAACCATGTCCTCTTAACCACCAGACAATTTGTTAAGCCTCAAATGTAATACTCATTCTTCTGTTGAATTTCAGTATTCTTCAGGGCCACAGAAACTAAATATTAAAATATTTAATGCTATCTATCTGGTTTATCCCATACATTTGTATTTAGGAATTTGAGCAACCCTACAAAATCCTCAGAAATATGAAAGTTACGATAATACTTAGAAATTCAAACAGTATTTTATGATACTTCTGCTATTCATACTTACATTCATAAGCTTTATCTGCAAAAAGCCACTGGCATGGTAAGGTCCAGAAGCTGAGCTGAATAAAAGCGTGAGCCTTCATGCTGCTGGAAAACTTTCTCTTTGTGGTCTTCTAATCAATTAGGCCTAGAGGGGTTTTCCTATGAATAATCTGGCAAACTTTTGAGTGCTGTGTCAAATCTGATTTCAGTAGTTCATAAATTACTCCTGATTAGAGGACACAATTAATTGATTTTTTGGCTCAGTGACTGAATGCAAGAAATTGCTTCAGGCCTAGGAGAAGCGGTTTTGTAGCAAAGAGATTTAGGGACAGCTAAATTCCAGGGCTTGCTACAATGAATACATAATGATTCCTACCTCCTGAAAACTCTGCGGCAGACAGATAAGATCACTGCATCACCAACAGCCCTGAGCGCTGGCCACTGCCCCAGGAAGGCACTGACTACCACAGTCCTCACTAGGGACTTGGTGCAGTGGTTTCTGAGGGTGAGGAGATTCAGCACTCTCCCTCCTTTCACAGCTCTTTTATGACTGTCACCCAAATCTCTGCAAATTTAGCTAGAAAAATAGCACTAAACCAAAAATATTGTGTGACTCTTGTATATTTGTATTACTTTAAACTATTGGGTAAATTTGACTGAGATTTCCAATTAGTTTTAGTCATCTTGTTGGTTTTTTTTTTTTTTTTTTTCCATAACAAATAACCTATTGGTCAATAAATCTTAAGTGAAATGAACTAGGATATTACCCAGTCACCAGCCTGACCATGTTGGGGCATACTGTAGCTTTCTTTTTTGAATTATTTTGTTGGTACTTCCTTCAGGTAATGTCAACTCCACCGTAAGTTTTGCGCCTTCTTACAAGTTTGTTCCATGCTTATATATTCAAGGATATTACTGAAGCAATATAATATAAATGACAGTTGTTTTGTCTAGTCCTTGACAACAATTTAGACTACTCAAACTCCCAAATTTTCACTTTAGAGGTTGTCTTGCAATCTGAATTCTTCCATAAGAAATTATGAAACTGATTCCTTTTGATATTTAACATGAAAACCTCTTTTGCTGTTTTAAAATCACACTGCTTTATTCTTTCCTCCCTGTATAATGCAGATGACTGATAGCCCTCCATTTTAGATTTTCCCTCGAAGTAGGTAGGTGTCTCTTGAGACTTTACAACAATTTCTGAAAAAGGTGAATTTTAAGCTGAATGAACATAAACTATAGCTTGCCTTAGAAGTAAGAATAACTTACCATCTCTGATTCTTTTTATATAGAGAGCCAGAAGGGAGCTGTTTGACTAGCTACATTTTTCAACTAAATCAGATCCAAACAGAAAAGTTAATACCGCCAGGGTGTCCTGTGGATTTGTGACATTCTCTTGAGATTTTGGCATCTAGCAAACAGTGACTTGATTACAAATGAGAAATAGATGTGCATTTCATTTTTAACAGTTTTATTATCCTAATTGCATTGCACCATCTCAAGTAGCTGGAGGATATTTGTCAGGTAAATGGAACATTACAATTCACTACATTTTTTGGCATCTGGGGGTCTCTGCATAGAACACCTTTCATGTGCCATCTTTTCTGCTGGAGGCTTGTGACGTGACACACAATCCTGCAACTCCCTTTACATTTTAAGTATGAACTTTAAATTTGGCTGCACTCTCACAAAAGGAAAGACTCTGGCCCCAAGGAACGTATTTCATCAGGTCTGCTTGAAACCTCCAAGGCAGAGGTAACAAATTGCAGGAATCAAGATAGCAATTCAAAGCCCTCTAGCAGCTAAAGGATAGCGCGTCACTGACAGCTGCAGCTATGTTAGGAGGGAAAGCACAGAACAACAGTTCAAAAGAACACAAAGCTGAGCTTTGGGCGACAGTTAAGTATTTAAAAAAACAATTGGACTGCAAGAGGGAAGGTACTTAAAGAATGACAGGGCACTTAGTTTTAACATTTTTGTTGCAGTTAAGACTAGCAAGGTTTCTTTCCTTATTATTGTGGAATTTTTTTTCATTCCTCTGAAGGTTTCTAAACAAAGCACTGTGTGAGTGTATTAAAACTAGAAAATGGTAAGGACTTTAAGGAATTACAGAAAGAGCAAATACCATTATTAAAAAATGTTCTGTCATTATTAAAAAATGACACCAATTTTCCACAATTTTCAGTTGGAAAGAGTAATACATGCTCTTTTCATGACAATAAGGCATTCTCCACCTCCCTCCATGATCACACACACAACTGAAACAGAGTTCCTGGGCTACAGAGTTCACAGCCAGTTACACTTCTGGGCTGGTACAGCGATCTGTAGAATTTGCTCATGGAAATCCTACTTTAATGTTCACATAAAACGTATTCAAGAACGTTTCAATAAAACTACAAGCAGTAAGTTTAAGGCATCATAGAAACTCTGTGGAAAACAATATATGCTATGCCTAGAGATGAGAAGGGTAAGAAGGAATCATCAGGAAAGGTTTTACCTTATCAAAAATTGAACAGCATTGAAGGTTCCCTCAACCTTGGAGACAAACTTTTAAACTGTCAAGTTAAAGTAAAATGAAACAAATAAAAGACCAAACATGGAAAATTTATGATTATTTACATTAGATGTAAATACTAGATATTAGATGTAGCATGCCCTACCCTACCCAAATGTCTATTACTAATGTACTTCAAATTTATCAGCAAGGAAGCTACCATAGCTTCCTTATTGGAAAGGAAAGCTACAAAAAAAATTTGTCTACTCCTAACAAACTAGATTAGGTAACATAACGTAAATTACCACTAAATTTCATTATCTATAATGTTCTGTACAAATTAAGTTTAGATTTTTGCTTTGTTCATATCTTATTTCTTTGCACAAGCCCGTGTTTGCTTTCTGTATTGATATACAACTACAGTCTTTAAAACCAAGTAAGATACAAAAGGAAAGATATGTACTGGCAAGATAAGTTCTTGCTGTATCTTTCTGATAAACACCTTTCTGGGTATTCAGTTGTGCAATTGCAGGAAACAGTCTAAATTCTGTTCTACTAAACACGTGAAATCTGATGCAACACTTCTAAAATGAATCTGGCTTTCAAAGGTGCCAGAACAAAATCTGGGTTCAAGCCACCGTATTTGATTATAATTACTGCTTAGAAAGTGAGTTTGACATATATTGGTATATATTCTAAACTCTGAAACTCAACAGATACTCTGCTACATAATGTGAAAAGCAACTGCAATACCATGACTGAGAGACACTTTAATCAAAGAGCCATTTCTCTGGATAGAGAGGGGAAGAGTCCTGCCTTTCAGCAGTGCCTCTGCCTGCTCCACTAAGGGTGTAAGCAAGAGAGTACAAAATCACCCGCATGTCTGATCTCAAAATCCTTCAATTCAGCACACGACTTTAAGGGAATGCAGTTCTGTCTATGCTGTTGCCCTGACACAAGTTGAAATTAGCAGGAAGATTAGGAGAAATAGATAAGCCTCTCAGAGAGGTAATTTCTTTATTTCAGTTGACCATGGACTCTGAAGTTGTCCCTTCAGAGTAGTCGTATCCTTGCATAGTGCTGGAAAATACGACAGTTCTCTTTCTGAGTGCTGTTTTAGGATCCTAGCTCAAAATCAAGCCTTCCTATCCATGATAGCTGACTGCAAGACTACTCTGGACATCTGGACATGCTAGAAAAAAAGGAGGCTGAAGCAAGCATTCAGGAGGAGGCTCTATGGGTGCTTTGAAGACCTCTCATTTCAGAATAATTGAGTATCAGTGTCAGAGTATTTGCTTTTTAGGTTAATTAGTGTATTTATTCTTGCATTTTAAATAACTTGAAAAGCAAAATAAAAATCTGACACTAATTTGTAAGTACAGTTGTTGTATACATATACAAAACATAGACATGCTTCCAATGCACCATATACGATGGCATTTATGTGCTATTTTTGGCTTCTCTCCATCACTAAGAAATCTTTCTGAGTAAACAAGAGTACTGGTTTCATTTTCCTGGCTAGTGTGCCATGCAAAGGAAGATCTAGTTAGAGAAGCTCTGACTCCACTAAAGCTTGGCTTTTTACCAAGCCCAGTAAGTGAAATCAATGGTAAAATGCATAAGGCAGCAACAAGTACTGATGGGAAGGAGGGACCAGCTTTATACCCTCTACTTTAGGAGTATTTCTGTTTTTCAGGCAAATCCTTATAAACACCCTTTCTTGAAACTAGAGGTAAAACTAAGAGTGCAAAATCGTACTCTGCTCTCCCCCTATGTCCCTGCCCCTTTCTTCATTGAGTAAAGAAACAGTCATTGGTTTTTAAATTGTTTTTTAAGCACTGGCTCCTAGGGATATAAGAATCAATACACTTGATGCAAGTAGTGGATGCAAGGTTGCTGCTGAATTTATCTGTGAAATGTATCATGATTGTGTTTCCAATTTATAGAAGTTCTTTTTATTTTTCTACAGCATTAATAAGTACATTATATTTTGGTTGCTTTGAGATGTTCCTGCAAAGTGGAAGAACACAAGCAGAAAGAGAGATGTGCTCAAAGAACAAGAAAAGTCTATGTTTAGGTGCATTGTGAACAGCTGTGTTAAAAGTATCAGCAGATCACAAAAAAAAAAAATAAATTAAGGGGGTGAGATAACGGGCCTTCATTTGATGGGTCATAGTATGATGGGTACCTAAAGCACTGTAAGTTAGATTCTGCCTTGAACTTAGGCAGCATCTGCTACAATACAGATCTTACAAATGTGAGCTTGAGCTTAATCATCAGGACAAACACTTCCTCTTTACTTCGAGGAGAAGAGTAACTTAGACTCCTCAGCCCAAAGCCTACAGAAGTAACTAGTGATTTTGAGTACCCTAGAGTGTACTATGAATAAGCAGATGTCTGCAGGGAGCTCCAGCAAAGAAGACATCCAAAATCCTTGTAGGTTTGAAATTCTCGATCTGATGTGATATGAAGATATTACATTCAAGTGACATAACATATATCTGAACTGTGGATCTCCTTGCCACAGAATGTCCTGAATGCTGAATGTTTATGTGGAATTAAAAGGGACCAGAAAAAATAATAGATTTCCCACCATTGGAGACAGGATGCACTAGCTCGTTTAGTACAGCCGCTTCCACACAACTGCACTACGTTAGCACTGCACATAGATGAGAACCAGACCTCAGTCTTTTTGCTTACCTACAGCTTGATAGTGATGGTAACACAAGTCTCAACCAACAAACATGGATTAATAAAAACAATTTCTTTTCTACTCTGATCATATTTTATATGAACACGGATCTTTCAGCTACATCTCAGTAATCATAAGGAACTGTTTTATTGAACTATTTTATAATCATAGGAGTCAGGAAGTGAGATAATGAATTTTGAGAGCCAAGTATAACACCAGCTAGAGATGAGTGGAGCTGAGTGAAAAGCAGCTCAGTTAGCAAACCTACAAGCCAAAGCCAGGCAAGGTAATGATGAAGAGGAGTTGGAACTTATTCATCAAAATGATTGAAACTGAGAAAAAAAAGAATAAATAGAAGAACCCTAGCAGAGGCATTTATGCAGAAAGTGCTCTGGTCCTTCAACTCTCTCTATTTACATATACACATGAACTCACAGCAGTTAAATCAGGTGGCCTAGACGTCTTGAAATCAGGACACTTCAAGGAAACAGAGGCCCTCTGCTTCTAAAGGTTAGCTTTCTAGTTGCTCACACACCTATAAAATGCTGGGAATATGTGGAGGCCAGAACTTTTTCTTTAACGATGACTTCTAAGATGATACAGTACAAAAAGCTTGGGTGAAGAAAACAGCAGTTTGATCTTATCTTCTGTGAGAAGGTGTAATTAAAGGGATCGACCAGCTAAAATCATCCTCAGAAGCATTTCTTGTTCTTTGGCATGGCTCACCACTGCTAGTACCAGTCACTCTCAATGGTGGCACTAGGATAAACAAAGTGGTGACATCTTCCCAGCTTTCCGTGACAGAAATCTGAACACCCTAAACACTGTATCCACTACATACTGGGACGCTGCGATAGGCATAGCTGTACTGAACACCTTGTCAAACACCTTGCAGAACTCATGTTCTGCACCATGTCTTGTTTGCAGAAACGCCATCTATACACAGAACCGAAATTAGATACAAGATCACACATGAAAGACTAACAAACCATTCCAAAATCTTTTGCTGTTTTGGGGTGCGGACGACATGTTGCCCATACACTCCTTTCTACACACTCCTCTTGTAAATTAGAAATTGATTCTAAGATTTTAAAATGGTAAATAAGATACACATGAAATGCTACAAAACGTGATTTTAAAGATCTTTCTTAGCATAATTTCCTCTAAACACTGAAAAGGAACCATATGCACATGTGAAACTGCTACTATTTCAGATCAGATAAAACCTGAGACACATATATACTCAGGAAGTCACTCTTAGAAGGAAATAACAGTCTATAGGTTGGGTTTATTTTATTAAATATATATTTTTAATAATGTGGAAGTTAGAATTGTGTACAGTTCTTACTCATCAAGTAAAAGCACAAGTGAAGTATTCTTTTCTAAAGGTTCTGTATATAAGAAGAAATTGAGATTGCAAAGCCATGCAGGTTGTGCTTACCCAGACAAGCTAGGGCTTGATAATATAACATTTGCTCAATCATATCATCCATATGTTTGATGTTTTCACAAGTAGATTGCTTAACACAAATACCTCCCAAGTTTTTGCAGGAAATGTAGCTGCTGACACAGATTCTGTCCCCTGACACCCAGTATTACACCATATGTAAGCCTATCTCAAACATCAAGACAACCATCCAAAATACAGGCCAATCTCGGAATGATAAAGACGGGATGCAACACAAGGAATCATAAGTGAATTCATTCAAAGCAAGAGGAACAGTCTCCAAAGTTTCCTTTTATCTACTTCACAAAGAAGGAATGCAGGTATGACTGCACATTTCTATATGGAGTCACAATCTGGAAGCATAGTTCACTCCTCTCTATCTCCTATTACTGACTTCATGTCTGTGCTGTAGCCTGAACATATGAAGTGCTATGTAAGTGCTTGGTATTTGAGTGATCACCTGTTACCACAAACTGACTGAATCTGCTATATGGAATGAAATACTCTTTTCATTATGCTGAAAATAGAAAAGCTTCTCAGCCAGGAAGGCAAGGCTGGTTCATTCAACTCAAGGTCACTGCAGGAGTTTCAATTGCATCTTCACTTTGATTCAGAGACAGAGCTGAAAGCAGACAGTTAATGAACTAAACCGTAAGACTTTGCTGAGCAAATCGAACTGCTGAATTAATCAGCACATGACCATTCTGCTTATTGTTATTTTCTGACTTAATTTTCTCTTACCTGAAAGTCAGTAGTCCAAGTGCCTCCAGAGGGTTAGCAAATCTCCACCTCTTCAACACAGCATACATTTCTGACACAGTTGTCCGATCCCAACTGGGTGCACTGCCCAGTACCAAAGGAAGGGAGCAATTTTGATTATTGCAGTAGTAACGATAAAACCACAATATTCTTCTCTTTTGCTCTGAGAGTCTGGAAGAGAAGATTAGAAATTCAGTTTGAAATTAAAACCACCTGGAGCTTTGTGTAGCAACAAACTTTATTGTACAGAGAGGCCAAGTCATATAGTATGCAGCTTTTTGGCTAAGTACTTGTTTTCCTTGAGGTATCATTTTCTGCAGACCAGCTCTTATAAGAAAAGTGGTACTTATACTCTGAAACTGTCAGCCTTGGGTCATATAAAAATGAAGTGTCAAAAGACATACACGTATTATTTGACTTCCCAAGCGCTCTCATCTCCTCTATTCTTCTTGTTGATTTTGTTTGTTTGTTTGTACTGGGGTTTTCCAACATAGACAATAAAATAGAGACTGTACAGTTCTTCCTGGATATATTATTGCTCCATCCATCTGCTCCACACCATTTCTAATTAACAGTGCCAACAACGCAGAACAGTGCTGACCATAGCTTTTTTTCTTGTCCTTGCTTTGGTCAGTTAGTGCAGCTGTGTCTATTTTTCCAGTCTATTTGCATTTAAAATGGTGTTTAGACACATAAACACCTGTGCACAAGTACACAGGCAGGCTTATGTGCAGTGATTTTCTCCAGTACTTGTATGAATTTGAAGAGAAGGAAAACTCATAACATATAATGCTTCAATGTACTTAAAAATAATTTTTAAAAAAGGATGCAATACTGACTTTCTTGCAGAGATATAAGATGGCTGAATGGCATTTTGATAAAATGCTTAATCATTACTCCATATTTTACCACAGAGAGAAGTACTTCAGAATAATTCTTGCTATACAACCCGATTTGTCAGCAATTCAGATGTCTTTGCCGTGTGTATATTAAATCCTAGGTTTCAGTATCATCACAATACAGAAAAAGAATTTCCTATGAGAAAGAAGCTCTGACAGACTTAATTTGATATCAGAGCCTTCAAAAGCAAACTTCAAGAGTGCAAAGTAATCTCCAGTTGACAGAAATCATTATTAGAGCCAAGAGGAACATGGGCGTTTTAGGTCCTACTGGACTAGATCAGTGATCCATCTGATTAGTCTGATTTCCTAACTGTGGCATTAAGCAGACCTAGATATTTCAGAAAAGGTGAGAGAAAAGTTGTAGAAGGCAGTGAGAAGATTTTTTTCCAGGCAAGAGTTCCATTATCTCAAAATGTAAGTGGGGCTGAAAATCGGAATGTTTCCATCCTTTTCAAAATCTTTTTGCCTTCTTTTTGCAATAATTTGGGGTATTCTCAGCAAACAATCATCTTATTCCCTCTTGACAGGCACACAGAAACAGAGACTATTTTTTAAACGTTCATGAGAGCGAATGTTTATTCCTTTCCAGAAGGAGAACAAGCTCATAAACGTGTGCGGTAGAAGAGCCTACCTCTGATATAAATTCCAGCATGACTTTTAGAAATCATTTAAATAGAAGTATCCTACTTGTGGTGTCAGACTTCACAGAATGTCTTTCAGGACAACGGCAAACCTCTACGTTTGTGTGAAGCAGAATTCACAAACAGAAAGAAAGAGATAAAGGTAGAACTGAGGGTCTGCTGCCCATCTGTCCTGTCTTCCATTGCATTCAGGTGGTATTCAGCAGGACAGTTCAGTTAAATGACCCTTTTTATATGTTGACTTTAAATAGAGATTTTTAAGCTTCTAAACAGCATCTTTCACACTAGACAATCTGTTTTTCAGATTAAAGCAGCTAAAGCCTCCACTGAGCTTATAAAAGATGATAAGAAATCAATCCTTGTATCAGGTTTTCTAAATCACAGGTTTCTCCCACCTACTTCTCTCTAGAGGCAATGCTATTTTCTCTTTCCAGTCTTGTGCTACAGAAACTTTGATTAACTTAAAGATTTGAGGTGAGATTAAGGGTTTGAGATTTTCATTTTAGTTTCTTAGCTGTAACAGACGTTTACATACACATATGACTAGACATTTAACATAGATGATAAAAGTATTTTGCATATATATAGCATCAGAATATTTTAATGCTAATAAGGGCATTTTTTTTATTCAACAAGGACAAGCTGTTAATAAACCTGTTTTTATTGATAAAAATGTGGTTTATATTTGTTTTGGTCAAGCTATTTCTGAGTTTTCTCCCACGAAATAACTACATTAAAATATCTATCTTTTTACTCAAGAAATATACGAGGAAGCAATCTTATAAAAACATAAATCATTCAATAGCTTTTTGATAAGTTTCATTAATCGCTTTAGCTGAAGAAAGGGTAGAAAGTGTAACTATCTTATCTTAATGGTTTTTGTGGGGGAAATTGTAAAAATGAGTTTAAATGCTGCTGAGCTGTTTCTGCTGCACCTGCTCAGTCAACAAAACAGAGCAAGAGAAAAAGAGAGACAGAAAAGTACTAAAAAATGCAAATTCCTGTCCCCAGCAAGACTCTCACTTGCAAGTTTCTCTCCTATGGACAGACAAGTGGACTGTACAGTTTCAATGCCCTTTGTAAGACCTGACAGACTTGTTCAACTACTAACTTGACAGCCTGTAAGCAGCATTTCTAATCAGAATTCATAATCAATACACTCTACTGATGACTGGTAGATAAACTAGGTAAGCGGCACAAAGGAAAAAGGGAAGCTAGAAGAGACGAAAAAAGTAAGGTAGAAAGAAAATGATGAAGGAAGGCAAGAAAGTGGCAAAATCAAGACTGTCCTCTTCCTGCCTTCAAACCAGGTTTCGATCCTTCCTATAGCAGCCACTGTGCACAGCCAGGTGGTGCCACGTTCAGAGAGCAGCTGTTATTGAGATAATCATTTTTCCATGGTTTTATATTTCAAATGTAGTAATCCTAACAAGAATCAAAGGCTTATATCTCTCAATATATCTCTTACATGACCAATAACGGTTATATCTCAGCTGTTTGCAGAAGTCAGCCAAAGCTGCTGACTGTGGCTAATGATGCCTTTTGGTCCTCCCTTTCTCGTCCTATCTGGTAAGGGTGTCAAAGGCCACGCAGCAGTGCACAGCATAGGGCTGCAGGAGTGCAATAGCCATACGGTAAAGTGTGCTCGCCTCCAGTGACCATCTCTAAACAACATCCAGTGCCACAGGGACCATTAGCCTGGGCCAGCTAGCAGAGAGACTGGGGGCTTCATAGGCAGCTGGAGACAGGAGACATCATCTGTTTGTTCCAGCTACCAGACAGACTCACGTCTGTGTAATGAGAAATGGTCCAAGTGTCTGCAACCTGAGTGCATCTGTGCCCCTTGGGGGCTTGTACATCTGGGTGCCAGCAACCAGGAAGAGCAGGGATCATAACTGCATAGACTGCTCAGGACCAATTGCCGGGAGGGATCGGAATTTTGCTAATTGATATAGATACACATGTATACATATTCATATTTGCGTATATGTTCCTCTAGTGGACTTTCACCCAGACCAGCCAGACAGAAGGAATAAATCTGGTGTATCTATGCTGCTTATATCTCTGGGAGCAGTTTGTGCTTATGTGGAGGCTGGTAAGGAACCTTTTGTCCTCTGTGTTGACCTGCTGTCTTGATCTGCCACAGCAGCTTCACATCCATCGGGATGCTGGATGTAGCAGCCTCTAACAAGGACAGCCACATGGTTGGCTACTTTTAACCATTATTTCTTCTTTATATTTATATATTCTTTTTTGCAATAAGGTCAAAAACATTTTCTGTCCAGCTACCTATTCAGTCTGCTTTCAGAAGGATGACTACTGTTTCAGACAGCACTCTTGCATCTTCAGCCCCAAACATTCACTATTTACAAATCATACCTGAGGTTTGCAAGCCTGAAGCATCATGTGGACATATTGCCACTGAATGACTGCCTCTCTTTCCTCTTGTATACAAAAACAAGACAGGAAGATGTCTAGAAATTTTATGATAATAATGTGCTTGGATATAAAAATATCGATACATTCTTTTTTAATAAACTTCTGTTATGTCTTAAGAAGGTTAAAAGAAAAAAAGTGTACTTTGCCTCTGATACAAATAGAATAAAAATCACAGAAAAAAAAATTACAAAACCATAACAAAATCACAGACAAAAATCACAGATTTAATAAAAATCGACTTCTTTCGTTTCAATCTCAAATATTCCATCCTTCACCTTGATGAATTATTTGGTTGACCAGCTTGCTCAAGAGATGTGAAAACTGAAAAACAAGAAGATGTGGAAAAAAAACCCTCCAATAGTCTTCAACTATGGAAGCCTTACTAGCAGACGCAGTCATCTCTGATCTACAAACTTCCTAGTTCCTAAGAAAATGTATTTATGACTCCTGCAAGAACCACCACCTTGAATGAACTTATAAATAATTTATAGAATAATAAAGCATGCTGCATGGTACAATGAAACACTCTGTAACAGCAAAACCTGAGAAAGGACGGGAATGAAGAAAGCTGCAGATGACTGTGGTTCCCTGGTGAAGGGGGGTAAAAAAAAAACCCAAAAAACCAAACCAACAACAACAACAAAAAAAAAAACCAAGAAAAACATTTCAGAGTGACACTGTTAATTCTGGGAGTCATCACTTATTCTGGAAGGAGGTATGATTCATTGGCCTGAAGTCCCCCAAAATCACAGTTGGAGTCCTTCCTACAGGTGGGAAGTTTTGTTGGCAAACTGTCAGTGCTCTGGCACAACAGCTATTTGCAATAAAATACTGATCTCCAATTCATTCTTAAAAATAAAATTTAAAATACTAGGGTTAATAACTAATAACTCTAAATATCATTCTGCCTTTAAAAAAAAGTGAATGTTAAGTATTCTTTTTCCTTTTTTTTAACATATATAAAGGAATCATTTTCTTTTATAAAAGAAGGAAAACCATCACAGGAAAAAATCTTCTTTAGACCTGCTTCATATCACATTGGAAGGGCTGATATGGCTTTAAGTTATTTTGTTGTTGGACAACTAATGCATCTTTTGGTCTTTGATCATGGATTAATTAAAACAATTAATTGTGACTGGTATAAACTCTCTTTAAGCAAATATTTTCACTGTGGTTACATCTAAAATTGTTGTTTTATATAGTATTTAATGCTACCTGATAATGTACCTACCTACCTATATCTGGGATTACTCATCGGCCCTAGTATTCACAGTGGGTTTTTGTTTCACTTTGTCCTTAACATGCATCTATGAAAGCAAAATTTTGAATATTCTTTTCCTTGTTTATAAAGGAACTTGACAAAGATTGTCCTTCTAATGATTATATGTTATTTAGCAACTGTGTCATTACAGTTTGTGCTAATTATTGCTAAGGGTTGCTGATTTTCATAGAACCTAAAGGCTCTCTTGCTAATATTGATGCAGCTTTATTGCTGAAATCTGATTCACCTAAAAATTTTGTTTTAAATCAGAAATTGGTTTCTCACTTCAAGGATGTGAAAAGATGAAGGAATAGAAACAGAAAAAAAAAAAAAAAAAAAAACACCAAACAAAAAAAACACCAAAAACAAAACCCAGACCTTTTCTAAATCAGCAAAACATTGCTACCTCAAAGGGCTTATTTAGGCTTCACTGTGATCTCTTCTCTGATTTACAGGTGTTACTTTCTCAAATGAACCATGCTAGGCTCCTTCAGAGGAAAATTTCATTTTTAAAGAATGGGATACATCTAACTGTATCACACAATAAGTGTAAATACAGCAGCCAAAAGTCAGCAGGACAATCTGGCTACAACTTACAGCAAGAGACAATGTGTCTGCGAAAGCCTTGCAATATGCTCCAGGCACTCCTTAGTTGGCTCCTCAAGATTGTCCCTTTTCTCTTCAGGTTCAGGTTTAATGAACTCCAAGTTAGTTTCTGGAAAGTCAATCTTTAAAACAAAAAAAGAGAGAGAGAGCGAGAGAGAGAAAGAAATTATCCAGAAATGGATAATTCTCTGCAAATGTTCACTGCATGTTTGCATAAATATATATGCCTGACCCACCAAACAGTAATATAAATAATATAAATATAATCATACAAAGAATATAAACCTGACACACCACGTCAAGGGGTATTTTGTCATTGACTTTACTAGGAGAATTTCATTCACTGTATTTCAATTTTAATAGAGCTGAATAGAATTCAAGGCTTAAGTTTGTGGTTTTCTTTTTTTTTTTTTTCCCTTTTTTCCTTTTTCCTCTCTCTTGCTAGTTCTTAATGAGATGGACCTGAAACGGAAAGTGTCCATTAGCCCCACATATGTTTTTTCCCAAAAAATGCAAAAATAATTTGTATGTGCAGTTTGTCAATGTCAAGTAAGGGAATCAGGTTTCTTATTTCAATTCTGGATATTCAATTTCATATATATAACAGCGTCTACTGATAACCATTCTTTGCACTTGTAGATAGGACTCAGAAATGCAAAGTTTAAGAGCAATATTTTCTAAGGAAGAGAGGAAAAATAGCAAAGTTATAAAGTGTGAGGCGTTTGGGGATCTAAATAAATAATTTGGTGAAAAGTCAGACTATTCTTTAAATCCAGCTCAACTTGCATATGCAACTTTGGTCTGTTAGATCACACTGTAATAAGGGCAGGTAAGTTGGGTAAAAGGATCCCTTATCTATGTACCTGATATATATCTCTCCTCTGACATTTAACAAAAGAATCTGCTATAAAATGCAAGTGTCATGTCAGCAACTCAGAAAAACTATTTTTTGGCAGTATTTCCAGCATGTTCGCAGAGCCTAATGCTCAGTCACATATATGAGAATAATTGAGGAAGAGTTGGGGAAAAAGGAGAAACACTCCAGTTTCTTTCAGCAGACAGAGATAATAAATTTGTAGTCATCTACTTTCTCAGTTTTCTTACATTATTAACAAGAGAGCTATTTCAAGGAGTTGTCTTTCACTGAGCTCCTCAGACTAGAAAGTCTCCATTTGCTTGTCTATGAAAAAAAGGATCACTTTTAGGCTGGCCTCATTGATCTATATTATCAGCTTTTGTGTATTATTCGCCAATAGTAATTCAACTTTTTAATACAAAATACAATTGTCTTTGCCCTTTATGCATTCTTTTACTAATCCAACCTGGAAAAGTAACAGAATGACCAAGAAGACTTAATGTATTTTGAATACTCAAAGCCCTCTTCTACCCAGAGTTAGCAGGTGCTCAGCATGTAATAATGGAGGGAGAGCTATACTGATAAATACCGATGCTTAGTGCGTAGCCAGCTTGCTTACACAACCTTTATGCTACTCAGTTTAATTGCAGGCTGAATGGTACTGTATGCTACATTTATGACAACACATAGTTTAACAATACTTGGAACAGAAGTTCAGATTTGAAAAGGCAGCTGAAAGTCAGGTACCAAGTTTGTGCCAAATTATTTCTGGAACAAAATTAACAACAAAAATTAACAACAAAAATTACACCTCTCTGGCCCTCACAAGTGATGTTTGGTATAGGAAGTACCATCCAACCATTTTTCCTAGACTTTGTTAGAAAACAACATTTCATTTTGCTTTTTCATATAATAATTCTTACCTGCAATGTTACTGGGGCTGCAATATCAGAACTGCAGATGCCTGGGGCAATCATCGTTGTCGGAAATGTGCTGTACAATGTCATGCTAAGCAGCACAGTGCCATGAACGAACTGCCTGCAAATGCCAACAAACACAGGCAAAAATACTGCATCAGTACTGGAGAAATAATGAACTAGGGTTATTGAAATTTTATCTAAAAACATGGACCTGGATGGCTTAAGAGGTAAGTGACAGGAGATCAAGCCTTTTATCTTTACATGGCCAGTACACACCTGACCTAGATCAGCTGTGGTCACACACCGATGGCCTCTGTTGCTGTGGCAGCATCTGTTCTTTTCCAGGGATTACAACATCAGTCAAGGAGCCTACAAATTCCAGATCAGCTCTGAGCTATACCACTGACTTCTTCTGTGCTAAAGTAGGTGGAAAAACTGGGATTATATCGTATTTCTATCTCAGTACTTCATTCTGGGAATAAACTCAGAATGTCTCAGACTGTGAGACAACAACCTATTATATTAGGTGGAAATGTAAGGAAGAAAGGGCAGCATACATTTATTCCATAGAAAGAAGAAACTCATGATAACCTAAAACATAAAGGACCCTTGCTGATTTTATCTATCAGGAGGAGTAGGTGGTAGGGAGGCAGGAAGAATCTTCCTGAGTCTCTGTCGAGCTGGAAGGGGTCAGAACGGGATAGTTTTGTAGCACATGTTGCACATGGTCTCTGGAGAGATGGAGGGTTTATGGTCTCAAGTACCTGTCTAAGCACTACACACATAAACAAGTCTTACTAGAAACATGTATGCATGCATGCATGCAGCCTGCAGAGATGAAAACTAGCCTGCTATACTAAGTCAACAGAATTTTGTCTAGAGAACCTCAATAAAATCAGAAAGCTCAGATGATAAATCTAATCATAACTAAACCACTTGAATTAAAAATACAGTACTTGAATAAAGATTTAGTACACTGGCTTGCCCTTTAGCTTGTCCACATTTTAATAGTTACTGAGGAGAAGGTCAGAAATCTGATTATGCTGGACCTGTTTTCTTTCACTAACTGATAATTTTTATTACTATTATTTCGAGCACTGCTCAGTTGATTAAGCTGTGAACCAACAAGCTAAATTCTCCTTTGCCCACTGTAACATAAACAATTGGCCAGGTAAATGAATTTGGATTGCACAGCTATTACCAGGGGTGAGAGAGACACAAAAGAAGCCAGGGGTTTTTCTGATCTCAATGTTTCCAGCATTTCAAGGAAAAAAAGTCCTTTTTAAATGGCAACAGAAATAAATTGTTGTGAAGTTATCTGAAGAAGAAAGAAGAAACTCCCGCAAGGTCATTTTTAGTCAACAATCAGTGCAAAATTGAATTCAGGGCTAACTTTAGCTTTTCATTTCTGAAGCTATTAATGTTGTTAGTGAGACCATTTTATTTTATTGAAAGAGCAAAGCTCAGGAGGATTAAAGACAATGAAAATTTCTAAAGTTTCTTTTCTAGTTGGAGGTACAGATCTGAGGGATGGAGGCAGAAAAAGGAACTGCGATGTGAACAAACAGTACATTGGGGAAACCAGTTGTGTGATATGAAGCTTTTAACATTTAGGTCACTGAAGTGAATGGAGAACAAACCAAAGGTGATTGAAATATGTTGTGATGTTTTGCTGGATGATTTTTATTTAATGAGTTGCACCTATTCAACCATTCTCTTCCGTTTATATCACAATAAGGACCAAGTGGCATATTCGTTTGTAGGAGGAGGAATAGTTGAGAACTGAGTGAAAATGAAGCCTGAATTTTCCTTTTGTGTTCTTTTTGTGCCAACCACTATCAGACTGGGCTTTAAAAAATTTTACAGACTTACCACAACGATAAGGAAGAATAGGTAGATGGGCTGCTCAGTGTCCTAAAACCAGAGAAGCAGTAAAGGGATGTGTCTTTGCTGAACTGAGAAAATTGTTCCTATGTAAGGGCAGTGAATGGGATTGTGAGTAAAAATGGAGACATAAAACCACCTGCATAGTATGGAGATGGTAACTCACAGTAAAAACAAATGTTAGCTAGATAAATATTTATTACTGATATATAAACCATCCTAATGGTTTATATTTATAAATAAGCAGCTTATTCAGCTTCCTTCAGTAAATTACTCTTTAGACTAGTCTGGAAACTCAAGAGACATCTGAAAAACATATGAAGAGGTGTCCATCACTGTGAATTATAGCAATTTTTTGAGGCACAGAAGCAAACAGGAACATGTCTTTTTTCTTTTTTTTTTCTTTTTTTTTTTTTAAAGAAAAAGAAACAGGAGAGTGTACAGAACCTGTTCAGAAATAGAAAGATACAACATCTAGAGCATGAAAACCATAATCTTTACTGACAAGAGAGATTCCTACCTCTGCTACCTGGGACCGCTGATGAGTTTAGTCAGACCACTCCCCATTCTGCCACTCACATCTGTCCTCTAATCTGAAGATATTTTTTAAAGTCTCTGCAAGAGCTACAAATAACCACGGGGAAAGAGGATGGCTTCCACCCTGCAACTGGAGAAGTTTTCTTCAGCAGAAAGCATGTGAGAAGGCAAATGCACAAGTCCTGCTGTTGCCATTTATTTATTTAAATGCTCCTCCAAAGCCAGGAGGCATGTAAACCCGTGAAATTGTACAGATTTCCAATTCTTGTTTATGAGAGGAGTTGATGTAAACTTCTTGACTCAAAACAGCACAAGTGGACAGCAGGATTTAAGGACACCTCAGGTTATTCTAATTTACAATTTTAACCTTGTGCCCTGGCGTCATGTGAGAGACTTCACTCTCCAAGCTCAGCAAGAGGGAAATTATGATGCCTTCTCTGTTCAACTTGGAAATACTAGTTCAAAATAAATTGTGCTATTAGAATCAGTGAACTTGGAGCAATGATCACCATGGGAGAAATTACATCTCCCACCTGGCCCAAATGAAGGAACTCTGACTTGTTAATTCGCTCTGGGTCGCTAAACTATCCAGCTCAGGATACGGAGAAGTTTTCCTGATGTGATGGAATGGAAAGCTGGCATGCTGGTTTGCAAACACTTTTTGAGCAGCCTCTTGAGTTTAATAAGCCTTCTTGAGACACTACCCCATCAAGGGCCTTACTGGCACTGATTTAGGGATACAATATATCCTGTATAAAGCCAACTATCTGATAAGAATGAGAAACACAGATGCAGAAATTAACATACTGGATAAGCAAGCAGCCCTGTTTTCATTCTCAAATTACTTTAACATTAATTACAGATTAGACTTGACATACAAGTGAAATGAGAGCAAATAGTAACATATTTATCCCCAAATCGGACATTACATACCTCAACAATTTAGAGTTGAGGTTAAATTTAAAGAAAATTAAAATATAAAATTTTAATTAAAAAAAGGCTAAACATTCTTAATTCTGCACTAGAATGATACCATGAAATAAATACTTTATCATAATCAAGACTATTTGAACATTCTAGAACACTTAAAGGTTAACTTTCCTTTCAAATGCTAAACATGCTACAAAACATATATACAGGTCTTTCATTTCATAATTTCTAGTTTAAACGACCACCATAAATTTGAAGTAGCAGAATGCTGCAAACAGAAAAATTCCCAAATTATGCAAGACTGAAAGTATTTGCTTCAGTTGGGTTCCCAATTGTTTCACGCTTTTTGTCCAAAAACCTATCCATATATTTAACAAATTCATGAGCAATATTTTTAAGGTCAACAACTACATATCGGCAAACTTAGGAGAATTTCTGCAGAAAGTCAGTTTTAGAAAAGGACCATTTGCAGAGAAACATATAAAGCAATAATGCAAGCATATATCTCATAAAGAGCACAGAAGGTGCCCAGTGCATCCATCAGTTTAACATTATTTTAAACCAACAAAGTGCAAGGCAGTGCTCAGAACAGTATGAGACGTTACTAGAATTCAGGAAATAACTCAAAATAAACAAACGTCAAATTTACTAACATCTACTCGTTGACAAATCTTCCACAGAATAAAAAGAGGAAATAGGTCAAATTAATGAGATCGTTTTGGGGGTTTGTGTGATTTGAATACAGGTGGGGTATGGGGGAAGTGATTGTGATTAGAAACATATTCCTGAATAGCAATATACTTGTTTTGAATATATCTATTTTTTGTTTATACTACTCATACACTCCGCTTAGTTAATACTTTGTTCAGACCAGGACTAGAGTGTTAAAACCCCAGAGTAAAGTTATAGTCCTTTGATCTGGCATAGGACTTTGATACACTCCTGTCCATAAGGGTAAGAAGCTTTCCATGCTTCCAGATATAGATAAAAGAGACTTACTCATATTATATGTTAAAATAAGTTTTGTTCAGCTTTTCCTAATCTTCAATTTATACTAAAAATAAATAACTTATTAATTAAAAGAGAAGAGAAAATGGATAGTAAATTTAGAGAGAGTAGTAATTTCTCAGTCCTTTTTTTTTTTTTTTTTTTTTGGTCTAGGTCACTTTAAGATTTTCAAGATTCCTAAGTAATAGCTGGAATAGCAAAACAAAATAAAATAATTAAATCCAGGAATTGTATTTAAAGATCCTGGTTTACATTTATTGTATTTTTTCTGTTGTTTTTCTTTCCAAGTTCTAAAGAAACTTTAAATATATATATTTGTATATATATAGGTATATACGTATATATACATGTTTGAATCAGAAAAGGATGCCACTCTCTCTCTCCTCTTTCCTGAACCTGTGAAGAATGGATCAGTGGTCAAGTAGGACAGGGATTTGAAGAGGATGTTTGACAGCCCTGGCAAATACATTAGGGCTAGTGGCTTCTTTAAAGAGCTTATTTCTCCCCTTTGCATTATAAATTAGACTAGTTAGATCAGTTGAG
Source organism: Eudromia elegans (assembly GCA_003342815.1). Classification (NCBI taxonomy): domain Eukaryota; kingdom Metazoa; phylum Chordata; class Aves; order Tinamiformes; family Tinamidae; genus Eudromia; species Eudromia elegans. The sequence continues at coordinate 2,498,513 of PTEX01000076.1, forward strand.
AATTTTCCATGACTCAAGCTAATTTTGTAAAAATTAGAAAAGTGATATTTTTCATTTCAGGAATATTTAACAGAGTTTTCCTAGACATTTTTCTTTAATCTCTTTAGATACATTCGCAGAGCTTTTTCATGCAGAGACCAAACAGCATATTCTTTGCAATGGTACACAGTACTCTCCAATGCTAGCATGACAGTACAGGTGAAAATCTTTTCTTGGCACACTGGTACAGTACACAGTTTACAATATGGTACACAGTATTTCACATTCAGAAATACTCCACTGAAATAAGTCTTGAAGTTTAGATTCATGCCAGGAGCAAGGTTTGGTTCATTGCTCACTTTATTAATCTTTTCCTCAAAATTAGTGAGTTAATTAAAAAGATTTTTTTTTTGTCTATGTGAAATAAATAATCTCTGAAAGTCCTATTCCTGCTTCTCAAGCGTTTCAGCTAACTAATAATATTATCCATTCAGAACTACCTGACAGTTTTAATCCTGCCATTTCCTAAATAATTATTTTTGAGAGCTAGTTTACTCCAGAAAAAAAAAATACATATATTCATGGGTTTCAAAGGAAATTAAGCAGCAGATGGGGTTCAGATACCTACGTTTCACATTTCAGAAGGAATTTCAGGGATACTCCTATTGTTTTAATCAGTCTATCAATTCAAATCACAGTGAGGGAATAATTTTGTGGAGCTGTGGCTGTCTAAAAGAGGAAAAAGCATTTAACCTTCTCTGTGTTAGTAATTCCTATACCTGTTAATGACACAGCTAACAGTAGGGGATGCTGCACATATTATTCCTAAATCATTCCTCCTCAAATAGTTCAACCTTTATTTCTGCTTCGAAGGTCATTCCAGCAATGATCTCTACAATTACACAGCAGATGAAAGGAAAATAACCTTGCATTCCCTTCTTTGTGCTGACTGTGAATGCCATGAAAGAAAGCAGCTGTTTTTCAATAAAATTTTCAAAATTGCCTAGACTTAGGAATCTACCTAACAAAACCAGCATGCTTTCTCTCAATGTATATATGAAAAATATATCACAGAAAATTAAGCAGTTTCAAATCTTCCAAAAATCTTCGCTTTGGGACTTGAATATTGAGAAGAAAACTCTAGCATTACACAGATCATCAGGAAAAGGATGCTCAAACAGCCCATTTATCTCCAAAGGTGCCTAAGTGTTCTCAGGCTAAATTCCCACGCCTGGGTACATGTTCTATGTACCCAGCACACATCACCTTGCTAGAGCTGAGCTCATTCCTAACACTTCAATTAAAATAGATTCTCAGTCAAGATATTTTCTCAGTCAAGATATCTAAGCATCAGAAAAATAGAAATACTGGAAAACAGGCATAATGCTTTTTTATTTATTTTTTAATCACACTCTATGGAAGAGCAAGTGCTGCTCTCTTCTACAGACTAGATTAGCAAAAGAGTAAGAAAAAGTCACAAAATAAAATGCCTAAGCATTTCTTGGAGCAGACTCCAGAGATTCATGTATGTATGGTATGTATGCATGTATGCATGTATTTTTCCTTCCTTCCTTCCTTCCTTCCTCCCTCCTTCCTTCTTGCTAAGTGCTCTAATAACTAAGTCACAAAAGCATGCTCTCCTTCCCTGAACAAAGGAATCTTGAAGTCTCTTCTGCAAAGACAGAAAGTTCAGCCTAACCTACAGGCTTGTGTTTTAAGCCTCTGTCTAAAAATTCAATGGAATCTAGCGTCTTTTACATATAGTAAATGCATAAATGCAATTAAGGCTTTTCTCTCTCTCTCTCTCTCTTTCTTTTTAACAGAAGATGCCAGAAGCAGATGAAAAGGTCTTAAGATGACAAAAAGCGTTACAGCTGGGAGCTGAATGCTTACACAGAAATTTGTGAGGCTTGAACGTAACTCTACTGCTCTCTGGGCATTTTGCAAGGCAGCTGTTGTGAATCTTATTCTGAGACATGTAGAGGTCAGGGGATGGAGTCTACATAAAAATTAAGTATTATTTTAATGGCCTGACCAAAACCTAAGATGTCTTAGTACTTATAAAATTATTTAGGATAGAGTGGAAAGTTTACCTTAAATCTTTGCTTATGTATCACGGCAGAGACACTCAAGTTTACAAGCATTTTTCAATCCCTGTTACCCTGAATGCTGTGCAGAAAAGGAGAAGTTAAAAAAGAAAGAGTTTTAAGTGCTTTGTAGAGGGAAAGGTGCTCACTGTGGTCACCACTAGCAGTCCCATTTTGGACAGAATGAATGGGCATGAGAAAGGAAACCCAATTCAGAAAACAAACAAATGTGAACAAGCAGCAAAGTGTAGAAGGATACTGGAGAGCTACAAGAAAGGGTATTGGGAGGCCTTTCAATACATCTGAGGAGCTTCATTGTAAGTTAAACAGTTATGGAAGCCAAATCCCAAACCAATGTAGGTGGAAGAACTCTTTGCAAAATGAAAAGCTCACGCATGGGGCTATTATAGGCACATTAGGTACACTTTACTGTAAGTTACTGTCTCAATCTTCTTACAGCAGGTTCTCAAAAGAGTCTTTCTCTGCTTTTATATTCCTCTCAAGGCGTATACTCACTGTTTTGGATACAATGGGCAGCACGTCCAAGCAAGCACTTCTGTATTTTTAGAGGTACCGTTTGCTCCAAGCAGTTTAATTGTCAGCATAGTCTCTCTTGGAAGAGCCTTTAGTCGTAGAGGAAAGTTGATTCTAAATTAAAATACGAAAAAAAAATACAGAAGTGCTTTAGTCCTGTTACATAACACAGATATCAAGCCATATATAGCAAGGGTGCAATTCTCTGAAGGAAAATGTAACTGACAGATCCTTTCAACACATTGCCAAGCACTGCCAACAGTTAATGTGGGGTCAGAGTATATGAGAAGAGGCATATAAAATCACTGAATCAGATATAATCACTGAAATGAGTAATCACTGAGCTAAGAAAAGCAAGAACAGCTTTTGCCATAGAATGGCTTTATCAATGACAGACTATTTCAGAAGAACCCACTAAGGACTGAATGGTAAACTAATAGTTATTGGTCAGATTACTGTCTTCAGAGACAAAGCTATTTCTAATGAAATTAACAGTGGAGGCAGATTTTGTCTTAAAAGCAACAAGTGATTCACATTTTTCCAAAAGAAAATGAGGATACATCAGTATTCATTTCAGCCATGCATTGATCATTAGCAGCTTGTCTGATAATTCAGTTTGTTTATATAGATTATATGAATTGGCTTTAAAATCTTAAAATTACAAACACTTTAATAATTAAGATACTTTCACACTATTTGAAAAAATTAGGTATGTGACTACCCTAGAGATGTTTCTCTTCTTCCTAAAGGTAAAGATGCAATTCTATTTCTTTCCATGTATATTCAGTGCAAACTAAAATTTCTGAACTGGAAAATTACATTAATTCTTTTTCTGTTTAAACAAAATCAATATTAAGAGCTAAGAGCTAAAAGAATTGTTCTGCATTGGTAAGGTAAGCATTAAGAAAACAACAAAGCAAGCATAAACTTGAATCTAAACCCAGAACATAAATTTAAATAATACAAAGTGTATTAAATTTTCAGATTCTCTATCTAGATGGGCAAAACTAGGCAACTTTCAATATTTTTAAAAATTTACAGTCTTAGTTACGTAGTAAGCATATGCAGAAATAAGTATTTAGGAAGTAGAGCAGCCTGGAAAACATCAAGATTATGGGTAGCAGAAATGAGACAAAAGCAGAAGTATAATGCAAAATTAGTATAAGACTTTACTCCCAGTTCTGTCACTACAAATTTGTCAAAATTCCATTGGCTTCAGGAAAGACTCCTTGAATATACTCAGGAGTTACTGAAAGAAAGTAGATTGTTGCAGTTGAAATTCTCAACTACTCCAAAGTAGCATTAATGTCAAGATTCAAATGATCAGTCCTAAACATTTTGGAAATTATTCAAATTTGTATATCTTTCACTTTGGCTAAAAAAGCAAAACAGCAATTTCCCACCCTAATTAGCATCAATAGGATTAAGAAACAATTCTTAACTGTCTTCCCATGTGTCTGTTTATAGTTTTAGATTCTGCTTTCCCTGTCTTATGCCCTATCTCTTACTCATAAGCAACTAAAAACTATTATTTGGCAACCAAACTTATACATGCCATAGATAGCTCGCTCTCTGTCTTTTTATTTACAGGTCAACAGCTCTGCCCACATCACATAAAGTCATTCTACAAGAGCTACATTTAACTTTAAAACATCATTAATACTTGCAGTGAGGATACAAAAATTAAAAACAATATCTACATTTTCTTAACACTTCTTGTGAAACTGGAGAAATTAAATAAAATACACAATATCTTTCTCACTGAAGAAAGTTTGACAGAACTTTTCTAGGATACACACATGTAAGAAAAGAGCATGGAAACTTTAACAAGGGTCGGACAACCTGAGACTTAAATCATGAGTCAAAAATGAGAAAAATATACCCTTTAATCACACATGATACTTAAAGAAGAAGGGGGATATCCGCATTCTATTTAAGAACTTTGATTAATATATGTTTACCTGTCTAAGATTGCCTGAGGTTGAGGCAAATGGACGACTAAGAGAAAGAAATAGGAAATGGAATGTTGGCCAAAAATAAGACATCTTACAGGTGAACATTTTCAACAGTAGGAGAGAAGAATAGAGACACTATTCACTGAGAAGGTGCTTTTTACAGATGTTAGATGAAGTTATACATCGAGTTTCCAAGGCTAAGGGCCTAATAGCTTAAGGACACTCAAACCTGAAGAGTCTGGGGAACCCAGACTTGGCCCTGAGGGACTATAAACTAAACAGACAGGCCAAACAAAATATGGTGAAGAGTGAAGGCCAAAGTCAGCAAAGTATCTGAGGTGATGAATGGCAGGCTTAATGCTTAATGCTTAATTCCATATTTCATGTCTGCAGACTTAACCTAAATTACAGAGAATGGAAAAAGAGAGGAGATGGAAGAACAAAGATATTAAAAGCAGCCAGTTAATAAAAAAAAAAAAAAAAAAAAAAAAAAGGAAGAAAGTAATTAAGAAGTCTCAGACATTGAAAAGGGGATAGGAAAATATGGTGGCAATTTTTGGACTTTGCAGATTATATGCTAGATAGTATCAGTCTGTTCAAACTCTGCACCAAGGTGATTACCACACTTCTCAAAAGCTAACATACAAACTCTTTTGTACACTCCTAAAAAAGGATAAGCCACAAAAACACTAAATGAGACAGCCTTGATATGTACCAACTAATTCTCATCTTTTCTGTAAACATTATGAGGATTAAAGATGCTAAAAGAAGTGTAAATTCAAACACCAAGTTTGAACCTCATCAAGTTGAAGTTCGGACAGTAACTTGTCAAAACACATGAAAATAAACACCAAATAGATGAAAATCAACAAATAAAATAAGCTTTGCCTATTATAAGAACTCTCTGCTCAGATTCAAAACACTGCTCTCAATTTTTCTATTTTGCTCCAATCAGTCCTGATCTAAAATCCAAGATCAGGAATTATTTCAAATTATCTAGGCTTATTTTTTGATTCATTCCTAACTGGATGGTGACTTAACTAGATTAAGTTAGGTGACTTTCTAATGCAACAAGCTATTTCTGGTTGTCACACACATTTTCAATCAAATGAAAATGCATGACTCAAGACAAGAAGTCTTACAGACATCTTATATGCTCTGCAAACTTTTAATGTGAACATATTCTCTCCAGTTTGAGAAAGGTGACTTTATAGGTAAAATAAAAGCAAGAGTGAACACAGCTTAGTTACAATTTTAGTTTGCAATTAACGCTAACAGAATTGCACCCATTTTGTTTCTTAACCTTAGGGCATACATACAAAGCTTCCTATATCTGTTCAGAAGAGCTATTTAAGAAGTCTACACAAAATTTGTGTGTTATGGTTTTGACAAAAACCAGTCCTATTTCATTTGACCAGCTCCAAGTTCCCGTATGTTATATGAACAAACTGAAGTTATAAGCTGCACACTTTATACTGAATGACAATATGAAAAAATCTTTTAGATGAATTATAGCCATTGCCCAAATATAACATAATCAAGCTTCTTTCAGATCAAATTGTAATGTAATGTACCTCAAAACTGAAAGACTGTAAGTGTAAGAGCGTTACGTTCAGGAACCTAGGCAGGGGTGGTATGACAACCAGCACTTGGAAAATGGACTAGCTCTTTTCTCCCAGATTTTGCAGGGATGACTTTGCCATGTTGTTGCCTTAACTAAATGCTACTTATGTGTGTGTTTTGCATTTCAATTGAGCTATTTTCCTCGAAGCAGACAGGCAGGTGACAGAGAGTTAGCCTAAAGGTAGCCTTTATTCTAAAAATTCAATCCCTTAAACTCAAGTCCTCATCTTAAAACCTGCATGCAAGCCTTTCTTATATAAAAATTCACATCTTTCTTCCTTCTAAAGGGAAACCCTTTAAAAATATGTTACAACATGTGCTCAAGACGGGTATGCCGATTAGATGCAGTTCCAAAGTGCAGAAGTACTAATAATAGAACTGAAGTATGGCCTTTGGTTCAATTTCCTTTCAGTATCCTATCAGTGCCAGCACTGATAAATGTCACTCTTCTGAAATCAGCCTCTTAATTTAGTTCTATTTTGCTTCCTTTTGATATCCTACTCCTTTCCACTCTAATCTTCCTCAGTTTCTCTGAATTCTTTGGGGTTCATTTTTCACAGAAAGAATATATAAAAAAAAAAAAGGTAAAAAGGTACTTAGTTTTGTATTACTTTGGGACATTTAGAACACCATTACTTCACGTCACACACAACGATGAGCAGAACATCAAAGTACTCTTTCTGCCCTATGCTTTTAAAAAATTTATAATTCATTGTGCAAAATTTGTCAGATAAGACAAGCACATATCAAACACAAACCAAAACTTACATCTCGTTCCAGTCCACAAGGAAAAAGAAGGATCTTCTAGCTGGTATGTTTTTACAGACCTTCACTTGACATATTGTCTTCCCGGCATAAGTTAGTGAACAGGAAAAGGAAAAAGTTTTGTAGCTGTAAAGGGAAAAAAAAAAAGAAAAAAAATTAATTGTAATGTAACGTGTTCAATGGAGTAAACTTGGGGCTAGCCATGCAGAAATGTGTGAAGATCCACCCTTCTTTCTAGAAAGAATTAAGATAATGGCTCTCATACAAGTGTTTTAAAAAATAGTATTCTTCTTTGTAGTCAGTTCAAGCAAAGTATTTAAAACCCTTAGACTCTGCTCCACATTTTTGTCTATTGGGCTATTTTTTCACTATTGTAATCATGGGAAGCATTGACATAGGTTATGAAGTGTTACAACTTCATCATACAGCTTCAGTCAAGTAAATTTCACTGCACTAGTATTTCCTAATCTACGAAAAACAGGGTAATCCTTAAGAGAATGCAAGCAATTATGTGAGGGTAAGCATTAGAGTGTTGGCATTCTTCAGATACTTATCTGGCTAGCTTCACAGTGTAATTTAGGTCTGGCGCTACCTGATAGTTTCATATTGTTCTTACTGAAAGCTTATTCGATAATAGTCTAAACTAAAGGAATATTGTAAAAATCAACTAAATGGTCTTACAACTTAGCTGGTCTTAATTGGTAACTTCCCTATCTTCCTCTACAAAATTGTCCTCCTGAGCTTTAGGTCACGTTCTATACAAGAACAACGGAGAGGAGAAGAAAGCAGCACATTTGAAGAGAAATAGAGGTGAGTGGCTTTGCCTCATTTACAGGCGTGGCTGTTGATCTATTTTAGAACATTGTAGTAATTGTTATAATTATTGCAGATTTTGTTTTCTTTGAATTCAAATAAAAAGATCTGATATTGGAAGTATCTATAAGATATGCATGCAGAGAAAAGAAATGCTTTACCAGTATCAACAGGAAATGCTTATGCTTTTAAATACAGTCTTTTTCTTCTAGAATATAAACACTATAAACAATGAGGGGATAGTGCAGGAAATAACAGATTTTAAAAAGATTAGTAATTGAGCAAAGCTGTTTAAATAGAAGTATTGATACTTATGTACTTTATGGTCCCAGTCCTGGGAAGATAATGCTCACATGATGCCTCAGTCAAACTGAAGTCAGAAAGGTTTTTCTGAGTGCATGCTCTTCCACATATTATATGTCTTTATCTGCCTACAGGTTAAAAGGCATGATTCTCTGGTCTTGTCCCAAAGACCACTTCATATCATCCACAAATAGACCTGATTTTCTGCGCTGAAGACACAAACACAGCTAAGTATGATTCTAGCAACATTATGCCATTGGCATCAGATAGGACACATCTGCTTAAAATTTAAATGAGAGAAAGCAAAAAACACTGATAAAAGAAGGAAGAAGGAATGAAAATACAGTAAAGAAAGGTAGTCTGTAGTAGTAGTCTGTAGGTAGTCTATTTTCTTGCATTGTTTTGCAATTTATAAAGTCTGCGCTTACCTTTTTAAGTAGGACAGTATGACTGGAATAGGTAGTTAAGAGCACGAACATAAAATCAATGTCAATGAGCCAATCCAAGCTTTAGTAGCACTTGAGGAAACACTCATGATTCTGTCACATAGATTCCTCTTTTTTTTTTTATCTCAAGCCACTAGGAGAAAAGTTATTTATCACACAGACATAAAGTAAATCAAAGCAAGATAGACAGAGACTGCAAAAAACTAAGCATGTTATGAACAGCAGCAAGATGCAACATGGCCAGCACAGAATCAGGCAGTGCTTCAAAAATAAACCAAGGGAATACAAATGGTGTTAGTAATGGGATTTGAGGAAAGTAGCCATCAGAGCTGCAGTCCATGACAGGAAGTATATGTTAGCTAAGAATATTGGAAAGTTAGAATTGGGAGATTAAGCAGCAAGTGAGGTTCTCATTTTCGAAGGCTTAAATATAGTACTTAAATCACCAGAGGACTTTAGATCATATGTAATTTCACATTTTACTGGAAAATCATAAAATGCATTGGGAATGGTGTAACCATCTGCAAAATCAGAACAGTGGGTATAGTTCTATATTTATTACCTTAACTTATTACCTTAATGCAAATTCTCTCAGATTTTTATTAAACTGCTAATTACAGCTAAATGCTGTATAGTACACTCTTGCTCACAGTTAAATGCAAATGATCCCACTGTTTTTTAATCAGTCACCTGGAATTCAAGGTAAAGTGGAAGCAAGGGGAAAGTATTAATAAAAACTTGGAGAATAGCATCTTCGCCCATAAAAATAATGTTGCCAGGCTGTAGTTTTCTGTCCTCCCTTAATTACACTGGAGCAGTAAGGGGAAAACACTGATTTTATTCTGAGTAGAAAACACAACTGTTTGAAGAGACAGCTAATTTGAATAAATAAACAATGTGGAAGAGAACATTTTAATCGGCTTTTTTTGCTAAAGCTGTCTCCATCTTTGCTTTCCTCTGCTGTGCTGACTCACTGCTTACACTTGGACCAATAAATTGTAATTATTTTAACCACCATCTATAAAGGGACGATTGCCAATGCAACGCTTAGCCAAGTTATGAGATTTGAATACACCAACAAGTGCTGATAAAGCCACATTCAGACTGATTTTAAGCAAGCACATCTCTAACTTGGTAAGCTGGTCTTCAACTCTTCAAGTTACCTGTGCTTGCAGAGACCACATGAAGTTCTGGCCCAAGTCTCTGGGCATGCAGCGTACACCCTTCTCCCTCTCTCTGAGCAAGTAGGTCACACAAGCATACCTACCCACATCCATTGAGGTCAGTGCTCTGAACCCACTTCTGACCAAGGGCAAATGCCCAAGTCCACTCCTCAAGTCTTCTAGGAGACCTGAAGTCTCCTAGTCAGTCAGTTTAAGTGTAGCTTATGCTAGAAAAACAGGGGAGATACACCACGTTCTCAATCTCTGATAGGAATAAAAGAGTATTACCAAACCTGTGGAAGAAAACTAGTGTCTGTGAAACACACACAGCTGTAAGAACTGAGAGACAACACCCCCTTCTTGAGAACACCTACTGAAATTTCCTACCTGCTCACCCAAGCTTCTGGGATGTTATGGGCAGCATAGACAGTGAAGCTGAGCTGGGAATCTAGGCTGATGTCTGCACATGAAGGACTTTTAGGTATGTTGGCAAGCTGAAAACCTGCATCAAAGCTGCTGCTGTAAGCATGGATGAGGCAAGAGATGGCCAAGGAGAGCTCAGTCACAGCATCTTCTATTAATGCTGAAAAGAGGGAGAGAAATAAATAAAGGTTAGCAACAGGTTATTTGTGAACAGGCATATTTATCTTAAACCATCAGCTTTAGGTTTGAAATGCTTTCTAATAAAATTTAATTAAAATGGCATAACCTACCTACCAACTGAAGCCAATTACCCATCTGTGCTTCTGAAACCAGCCTAAGCTCATTTCTGCCTATCATTAACAGTCTTTCATTATAGTGCCTTCAAATTAAGGCATTTTCAAAGTAAGTCTTTTAAACTACAGCAAGTCAGACTGTGTCACATATATGTCACCTTTAGTCTCTTAATTTTTATGTAGGGGATTTTTATTATGTAGGCATTTGGTAATTTTTTTGCAGCTACATGGCTACTTATTTGAAGGGAACCGGAAAGACGGCGGGACGAGTGGAGAAAAGGTACTGAGCAAGTTTTAAGACTATGTAGCTGTTGTGACTGTAGGTAGACAACTCATGAAATATATATAACAGCAGCCTTCCTCAGGCATACTCAGCATTGAGATGGTCACGGATTGATTGTAACATTCCACAATGACAGACAGCAAGATACATATCTACAAGGATATTTCAAGTGCAGGCTGTACCTCATTTATATCACACCTTTAGTTATATTATTTCATCTGGCATCAGCTCTGTGTTGCTCTTTTTCTGCAGTCACTGGCACACGTTTCTGGAGCAGCTAGGGACTGTGTGATTGCCAGTGTAAACTAAAATCCCTGGGCCCGGCAGCCTCCATCAAGGGAGCAGAGCTGCTACAAACAGTCCCTTGAATGCTCAGGCATGGACAGGATGCTCTGTCTTCCAAGAGGGCTACCTGAATTCGTGCTCTTTTCCGTCATCTCCCACATGTCTACGTGATCAAGAATGTACTCTCAACATCTTTGGTCACAAATCCTAGCATAATTTTCCATATCATGTCCTGCCAGAGCTCTCAAGAGAATCCTGCCCTACAACAGACACAGATCCAGCTATTTGCTGGAATTAGCTCTCATTTTCCTGCTAGAAACATCAAAATCACATCCTAAGACTGCTAGCTTTAATCTTTTGCATTTAAACTAGCAAATATTCCCTATATTTGAGTCACAAAATCCATGGGTAAAACTCTGATGGATTTATTTCAGTCTTCATTCGAAACTAAACAGATTTCAAATATGTCACAGCATAAGAATATGTAACATTACTACAGTTTGACATATACTGGGGTTTGCTCCTAGATATACTGACACCACATTACATTCATGAAGGCCTGGCTAGAATTTTTGTAATGTTTCAACTTTTTCCCACATATGATAACAAAATAATATTAGAGATTAATAGGATAATAAAATCTATTTTTTAATTCCTTGTTTTATCTAAACACTTTTGTGCCTAGTATTATATTTTATTGTCTTTTTATTCATTCTCTTTATCATTCTCTAAATTGATCCTCCTTTACCACAATTGTTCCAAATACATCTTTTGCTCTAATGCATTTTCCCTCGGATACCATTTAATTCTCAAATTCACCTCTCTTTGATTTGTCACAACTTAGTAGCTTCCAAACTAAAAGTTGAAATTTGCTGGATTCTTCTACATTCCAAGTAATTAAACACAGCAATTTGCATAAAGCCTTCCTAAAGAGTTCCAAAAGAGGACCTCAGTAGATTATGATTTTAGTACTGTAAGGAGAATATTCTATTTGATGAAATGAAAATTTTGAACAAATACTTTCTATTTTATCTAAAAAAATAACAGCCTACATGTTAGGAGACACGGGTATTTTGGAAACTCCCTGGCTGCAATCTAAGACAAGTAGATATAATAGGAACACCTTATTTATGCAAACTGACCCACTAAAGTGAATGACTGCAGAACAGGATCTTTCCCATGAAAAAGGGTGGAAAAACAGTTCAGAATCTTTGTAAAATTCCTGATGTTTGTTGAAACATGTCCTTTGGCTAGCAGTAGTTTTTACACAATCTGTAATGTAGACTGCAAGGAACTGCTTCAAATTCTGTCTCCAGAACAAGAGGAAACATATCATATGTTAACCAAACAACAGCAAGAACGGAAAGCTCCTTGGAAAGAAAATATCCAAATATACACAGTATTGTAATGGGAAAAGTATTTTCCATCATAGAAAATTTGCAAATGCCAGGCAAAGAAGAAACTAAGGTGCTATTTGCCTATCCCCAAATCCAAAGCAACTTGTCCCTGGGCCATATTTGCAGAAGAATGATTCTAATCAGTTAGCTGAGAAAAAAAAAATATAAAAGAAAGAAAGAAAGAAAGAAAAGGAATACCAGATTTTGGCAGGACCTGCCCATCCTGCAAGGTCCATGTGGCTAAATGGCACAGAGTTAAAAGTCCCCAGTTACAGAAAATGTCAGGGAGGCTGCCTGCTGAGGGGGGCTGGAAAGCCCTGTTCTTGTTCTCTCTCTCAAAACAAATTCCATCTTTTGCCCAAGGGCTTCTCGTGTCTGTGCCCACTGCAGAAGCAGAGCTGGTTTTGGAAGGGCTCAGGGGCACGACAGTCTGGTTCTCTTGCTAAGACGGGGGCAATTCGTCTGTCTGCTAGTAAAGGGAGACAAATCAAACTTTCACACTGTGAGCAAATGCACAAGTACGAGCTGGTCTGTAGCTGTAAGATTTTTTTCTACGTTTGTTTTCTTACTCTTGTCAGCTCTCAGTTTAAAACCATTCTGTGGCCTCTGGACTATAGTCATGCTTTTTCTCCCTGCTCTTTAAGTCCAGCGTCAATGAATTAAATTACAGTCAAACATTTTAGCTAGTCTGTGAGTGTCCATTACTCACAAGAGCTGCTCAGCATGTTCTCCCTGTAGTTTTGTGAGCTGCTGAGTAAGATTTAGTGTGCTGAGATTACATCACCCAGATAATCTCACTGCTTTTTATGACTTTCATGATTCATATGTCTAAAATGAGGAAAGAATATGATGTTTCACTGATTTACATAGCACAGGATGTAGACTTCCTACAGCAGATCCACAGCTTTAAATATGCCAGAGTCTATTTTTTAGAAAGGTATCCCAGGAACAGTTAGTACCTAGGGGAATGACGAATACACCACATCACAAAGTGGACTGTGACCAAGATTAATAAGCTCACAACTTCAAGACTTGTAATTTATTTCTGGTATGAAATTAGTTAGCATCACCTCCTCACTGCTGCCTTGGCAGAAATGAGATGGGACCAAGGGAAGTGAATGCTAGCCTAGGCAAAACTCAATACATGGCTCCTAGATATGCTTATTTTTGACATGTGTTTCTTGTGCTTGAAATCCATAGAAATGAATGTCACTCTTGGTGAGAAACTAAATAATCCATGCAGTCCCCCAAAGTGTTCATAAATATACATGCATGTCCCATCAGGATTTACTAAAGAACACACAAGACTATTTTATCTCTCCTTCTCAATCCTATATTACAATTCACATATTAGTTCAGCCTTCTAAAAAAATGGGTGTTTTGCTGCTCAGGTACTATCAGATTATATCAATTTAATAGTCCAGGCCTACTCTTTTTCAAATATTTTCTCCATGTAAAACATTAAAATATGGTTGAACAAAATCTTAGAGGAAGGATTAATACTCTTTTGACACTTTAAATACATTTTGGAAAATGCAAGCATAATATTGTTCCTTCCCACTTATTTTCAGAGAGAAAGGAAGAAGAGCAAGTTCCTAAACACATTTTCTCTCTATATTAAAAAAAAAAAAAAAAAGAAAAAAAGCTAAGTAGCACGGTTTGCTAAGGAAGTAGCAAGACAAGAGACTATGATACAAAAACTGATGAAATACAGAGTTTCCAAGCACCAATATTTATTCAATTTCTGTAGCGCTATCTCCTTGTTTCCTCTTATTACATGAAGAATCCTATGTATCAACTCTTGGGGGAAAAAAAAAACCAAACCACTTTACACCTTTAAATATAATGACAAGTTCAAAAAGCACATCATCATCAAGATATCCATTTCCACATTCAGGGCAAAAGAGAGCAACTCCAGCAGCTCAGCAGGAACAGACTGCTGACTAACTGTCATCAGTCCGTGCTGCATTCTGGAATTTCTGGGAAGATGTCCCAAAGATCTACTGATCAAATTCCAAAAGCTGCTTCTTGTCTGATCTAGCGAAATCCCTGCTTGACGTTACAAGGCTGCAGGCACCTGTACAAAGACTCATTCACCAGCTTTTGAGAAAGACATGTGGACTGAGTTTTGTATTGACTTGCAGCTGGTCTTTCTATCCAACAACAACACTGTATTAATCTTTATTAACTTGAATAATCATATTCTTTATTCATACTTTTTATACCACAGAAAGGTGGTAATGTTTAGAAATTATTATCCTTCTTCATAGTTAAGAAGAAAGAAGAAAAGGAAAAAATAGTTTAAGAACAAAGACATTAATGCAACTTTTCTGAGGACTTCATAAAGAGAGCAGAACATGATCCAGACTTAGACTTAACATGAATGAATACTGCAGTGTTCACAGCAATAAAATAATAAAGATAATATGGTTAATGGAGTCAGTTATTGTGACACTAAATCGAGGTTTGAGATCTTGAGGACAGACTTTGACCTGCTTTGTCCATTTCTAATAACTAATATTAAACCTCAATTTTTTTAATAAGAGATTAAAGCATTTTCTAAACAAATTATGTGCAGTTTCTATTGTAGTAGCATTCTTTATCTTCTTCCTTTTTCTTGTAAAGAAAAGCCACAAGGAAGATGAACAAAATCCTGTTTGACAGTCTTTTATGATACTCTAGGTAATAATAAATATAATTTGGGGAAAGGAGGAGAAGGAGGAGAGGAAGAAAAAAAATTAGGTTGGAGTAAATACTTATTCCTCTTCATGCTAAGAGCTTGATTCTGCTTTCTTGAAGTTATGTATAAAGGACAGGAAAGAACAACATAAACATTACATGCAGTCTATCTCCTTGCCATTTGCAACTGTACTGCTAGAGAAAGAGAAGCACATGCTCTTCAGCTTCCCTGAGATCTGGCAAAAGCCTATCAGCACTGGACAAAGATAGTTATTTTTCTATGTTTTGGGGGCTACAATTTTGCCAGCTAAGCATAATAAAGTTAAAAGGGAACAGGAAACAAAGGAGGTGGAAAAAGAAATGCAAAGGTGGTTTCAGAAAACATGTTCTTATCACCTTTCAGGTGTTATAATATGTTTTTACTTACTGGGCGAAAATATCCAAGATTCCTCTCAGACTCCGTCTCTCCCATAGGCCCCTGGCATTATTAAGCAGGTGAGCACTAAGGAGATAACTGACTGAGGATGGCTGAATATCTCAAAGGGAACAGACAAAATAACTTTATTCAAAAAAGTGAAATATTTTTAAAGATGAAATAGCTTTACTCACTTCTTGGTGGTAAGGTATCTAGTGCCTAGGTGTACTAAGCCCACATTCTAGCAGACTGGTTTGGGGCTATTGCTCTTAGACTTCATTGGTTTATCAGACACAACCTTACCTCAGTCTTTGACTAGCCCTTTCTGATCAAACTCTTTAGCTTAACTTTAAGTATTTTGCTGGTTTTCAGAAACAATTTTATGTAGCACTCCTAGCTGCAACGTCAGTATTACATTAACACATACATGAAATGTATGGCTGTGCACGCAACAGGCCAAGGTGGATTTGGGTTGCCTCAGACAACTCTGAATGCACGCTTTTCCTCAGAACCACTACCACGCTGACAAGCTCTGACTTGCAGTTTCTCGTATTACCTGGCCAGATGGATTCTGCAATCCTTACAGCATTAAGGGCGTGTCAGGAACACATCAGTCCTTGTAGCTGAAGGTTTCCTGGCACAAATTGGTAGCTGCAGAGAAGCAAAGTGCCAAAACTCTACTAGATTCCTTTAATATTACTCAATAAATCTTTTTTTTCCCCCCCCCCTTCAGGAAGAGGCTCATTTGGTGAAGTCCAAGTTTGCAAGTATCCTTTAATATAGGAACGTTTTAGAGCCTTTCCAGTCAGGTTTTCTGAGCAGCATGTGAAGGAACATGCTTCAGGGGTAGATACTTATTTGTAATTATCAATTCATTTCATTCACACTTTATCAGATTGTTGCCATTAGCAGAGTAAGACAAAACTCATGGACTAAAGGTCTGTATTAAGGGAGAAGATTCATACAAACCACATTTGCCTTCTCCCTTCTGCACTTGCATGTGTGCCCCATTCTCCCCTGACCTACAGCTGCTTAGGTTTTACTGGCAGCTTAGAAATACGATTACTGTGTGTTGGTTTGTTTGCTGTTTATGAAATTGAGTAACGGTGAGACAAGCCCAGTACGCAGAATACAGCATTTAACCACCTCTGTGCTTGAAAGATTGCTGTAATCTCTCAGGGCCCACTGCAGTCAAGATTGACAGATGGGAAAAGAAGAAAACATCCCCTCTCCTCCTCCTTCTCCAAAAGAAAACCTGGAGACTGAGATGGCAGTTTCCATGTTGGCCCATGCCCAACATGCATATGGTGACATCTCTGCAAGCATTATCAGAGCCCTCTGGCTGCACGTCCCAAGCCAGGAACCCAGCAGGGCAGCGCTCCAAGACCTGGTCCTGGCTGTCAACTCCAGCAATCTGGTGCAGGCATCAACTAGAGAGCAAACCCACCTGCATCTCCCTCAGTTAGGGAGGTGCAGCACAGAACTGCTGACAGGACTGGCCATTAGCCACCGAGTCTAGACAGATTTTAGCTGAGAGATTACTTGAGTGGCTCTACACTCCGTTATTAGTATTAGCCCACCCTCCTTGTGACAATATACCACGTAACAGAAAACAACATAGAGTTTACACAACAAAAGGTAGAGAACTTAAGTTTAAGAAGGAATTAACAGAACTGGAGAGAAAAGCCACACCCAAAATCAGATTTTCAAGTAGTAAGTTTTTTTTTTTCCCTGCTGGGATTAAGGGCAGCTACTAAAAATAGGAGTATTAACACTATAGACTGTAATACGTTCTTTCCCTCTATTACTTATTCTCCATATTTGAATCTCCAGATTATTTTTAGGAAATGCTATGTTTTATTTATATACCACTTTTATTTTTAACTTATCATAATTACCTCATACTATGAGTAAACATGCAAATATCTGCATTATGCTAGCTGTAACACCTCACTAATACAAGCAGGTAGCAAAATGTGTGTTTTCTGATGATTTGTCTTGAATTAGCATAGTTAAAAGAAAGAAAGAATACTTTACCTTTGCCTGGCATTTCCTCACTTGGAAGTGAATTCTGTAAAGACAAAAACACAAGGGGAAATGTAATCATTTATGTCAGAAATGACCAAGAGGTGGTTATAACAATGTTAGGAACAGCACTGAGGGAAAAGAAGGCTGGTTTTGTCAGGAAGGGGGATGTATCCCAGTGTGATGATGAGAGAGGGCACAACTGGGATTCTTCTGGTTACTCCATCCACTCCTTTCACCACTGCAGACAAGTCACTTAGGACCATGTTTTGGACTGTATTCAGGCATGTTGAGCTACAAAGAGGCACTTATCTGCTCTGGAGGTGCGCACACATTTTCCGCCTCCATGCAGTACGAGAGAGATAAGAACAACCTCTTGCTGCCTTTGCATATCTTGTCTGCTCACACCTGAGCTCCACAGCCAGTGCCTTGGCATCCTCTCAAGATGGAGGAGCACCACGTAGCCATGCAGGTGGCCTACATTTCACTTGCATCCCTGCTCCAAAGCTGCAGAAAGAGCTGCCTACTTGGAAGGTTTCTCAACAGGCTGCTCCTAGAGCTGCCCAGCAGGAAACAGGAGGTGCGGGAGCCATTTAGGCTGCTCGAGCCTGGCTCCGAACAATCAGACCTGAGGCTGCCAGCTTTCATTTAGACATTTCATTCAGTGGATTTTCCCCTCACCCAGGAACTGCTGGGTGCTTAGACCTCTGAAAGATCAGGCCAGTTATTTAGCCCAGGTCAATCAGACTATAAAATATATATGCATATATAACTGCTCAACTAAATCCCCAAGTACGGTAAGTGCCACACTTAATCAAACCAGATGCCACGGAAATCAGTCAGTGAGATATAGCTCTTAACCATACACAATAACAAGCCACGTTGGTATTTCAGGACACCGTTGGCTTCTACCCTCTCCAAACCCACGTGCCCAAAGGGCATGTTAACCTTCAGCATCCTGAAACCACGTGCAGCTCTTCAAGCAGCATGCTAGTACACATGGATTCCACAAGATCCTCCTTAAAAACTACAACTCACTCCCAGGTGACACAAGTAGTACAGTGCTAGATACATGCCCCCTCATAAGCACCCAGCTTGGCGTTGCCGAAGTTTGCCTGGTAAATATGAAGGAAACTCAAATGCTTACTTGAAAGGACAAAGAAAAGCTCCAGGTTGAGAAATACGTTTTCGCAATCTTTTTATGCAGGAAGACAAATGGGAACAGAAACCTTTGTTCAATTCGCTCACATTTTGGAAAGTAAACAATCTTTTGGAATAGTGCTTATAATTTCGACATAGTCTAGCCCATTTAATATATAGTGGATTAGTGCCTGTTCTGGCAGGATTTGATCTCCCAGGACTTTCTGTGAGCTGCTGTAAGAAAGAGAAAAGGAGATGAAAAACCTTGCTTGTACAGCAGGCCCAGAATTTCTTCTGAAAGGATTTTTAATTCCCAGGGTTAGGGTGGTTAGAGATAGAATGAATCACATTTACAAAGAGACACAACCAGTTCAAGAAGAAACTATCACTGGTGCCAATTGCTTTCATAACCTCTTAACTGCAGTACAGGACTTCACAGCACTGGTAGTGAGGAGGCAGTAAGAAGATAAAATAATTAAATATAGGATACTGGAAAAAAATTATTAATTTATTTTCCTTTTTTCACATATTTCCAGAGTTATATTAGAGATTAATATATATTTTAAGTATGCACACATGCATGTATAGATGTGTAGACAAATTGCACCTTATGTAATGTTCACCAGAAGGAACAAGAAGCAGTTTCCCTGAAGTGTTATGTTCACATGGATCTTGTCAAGTGGATGTATTAAAAGGCATACCACACAAAACCACACCACGCATTATGCTAAAGCATCAGGAAACCATGATGAAAAAGCAATTACAACTTATATTCTGGTATTTCTCCCTTACCTGACATACAATGCTGCAGGTGTAGCAGGTGGCCTCAAAATTTTCACTTCAGTTGTGGTGCAAGTTATTTGATTGTCTAAAAAAAAGGGTGATCCTTGCAGTGGTTAGACACCCTTCCTCTCTCCCATCATAATAAAAAGTCTTAGGAGTGCTAAGCTGATAAGCATAATAGAAACACTTCAAGCAGACTGACAAGATAAGCTAATGTTATAGGATTTAATTATTCTGCCAGTACTCACAAAAGCACGATGGAGCCAGAATTCTAATTCATACAAAATGTCTCTATACTTCAATTCTGGCAACATATGTTAATATTTAGAGAAGTCAAACGACATAAGGTGAAGAGCTGGTCCATAGATTTTGTATAATAAACACAGATAGTCTTATTTGTTATATACTTATACATACTTTATATCTTATACACAAGCTATTTACATACAATGTATAATCTTTATTTTTATAAAATGGAATACTGTTTTTGTTACAGAGTATGCAGAAATCTATTTTATTGCTTTTATGACATTTATAGTTCAGCTGCTGCTGAGCAAGATAAAGCTCTTCATAAAAGCAAACCTGAACTTTTTTTCCTGGATTGCTGAAGTCTACTCAAATGTACTAGCATTTATTTCTCAAAGGAATGAGGAGCAAGCAGCAGCAGCAACAGTATTTGCTGCTGAAAAAACAATTTGACTTCAGCCTCCCGCTTTTTCTTTTTAAGGTCAAAGTGGTTGTTAATCAGGTCTGCTTCACCAAGGAGGAGTAAGGGAGGGGAGGAGGTCTCAGGCAAGGCCATGGACAGTCTTTACAGACAGGCTTCAAGGGACAGGACCACTAATTCGGCTAACCAAGCTTGAAAGGAAATGTTGGGAGAACTGACAACTCAGTAACTTAAAATGAAATTTCTTTGAAAAAATGTGTCACAATCTGGTCAGTATTATCCAAAAGAAATACGGAGACAACAAGAAGTTTGTTATGTGAATATTACGATAGAAAAATAATTTTAAGTCTAGTAATAAAATATTCTATCAGAAGAGAATCCTTTAAACATTCAGCAGAGGGTATTCGGAAGCAGTATCATTTCACCCATTACAGGTGAGCAAACATCATCATTATTATCATCACTGCATATCATTTGCAGCCTCTGGAGACTCCAGCTGGGAGCAGCATTCCACTGTGTTGGGCCCTGTACATATAAACAAGAAGAGGCATTCCTGCCTCTGAAGAGTTTATAACTTAAATAAGTAACATAAAAAAAAAAAAAAAGTATTATTATTTCTTCTGTGCTAGGAAATGCGTGGAAGTGGTTCAAGAGAAGTTGGATATATTGGAGTGAGTCTATACAGGAGAGCTGGAAATAGGATGATGACTACCTGGGGACACGGCAGACATATTTATTACAACAGGACAGATCAGTTCATAATTCAATTGTATATCTGATAATAATAAATTCTTCTCTAAAATCATACCAGTGTTTGTATAACTGAGAAGAGAAGCAGAAACAAACATGTGAACATAGCAAAATATTTGATTCAAGAAATAAGACCTGCATTTTTTTCCACCTGCACACAGAGGAAGCCATGTGAAACCTTTTCTATTTCTTTTATCTTTCTCTGCTACACTAATCTTCTAAAATACAAAGAAAGCATTTATTAAATGGAAATCTTTTTATTTCCACTTAAATCAACAACATGCCAGAATAGTCATTTCTTATAATAAATGCTGAAGTGCACACATCATTATTTAAGAGTCTATACAAGCGAGTCTTAGAGTGTGCCATGACCTAGAAGCATCGGAAGGAGATAGAGTGCATCAGTTGGTCAGCACTGAACAACACCAACAAGAGACAGAGCTATATTGTTTCTTACAACTGGGTCTGTAACAATACTGCCTACCTTCACCTGACTCCAGCATTCAAGGGAATCATACCCATCTAGCTACTTCTAGAAGGGCCTAGCTAGTTCCATCCATAGCCACGTAGCAATGTCTGTCATCTTTAGCATCCCCTTTTCCAGAAACACAGCTCCAGGACTTACAAGCCACATCTGCAGAGTACATACAGCAAGAGACTTTCTAGACCTTATTTGCTTGGTCTAATTTGGAAGGTACTGCCATGCCACCATGCGAGAGGAATGCACAGAGGTTAAAGGAGAGATTTAAGAAAGATTTTCTCCGAACACCACTTAAATCTGTTCAGCTGACATGGTTTCTGCTCTCCAGTGAGATATTTCGCCTCTCAGCAAGAATTTTGGCCCTGTAAAATGATGACTATACGAAGGTTAACAACCTCTCAGGAGGAAGTTTATATGGATGACAGTATGTAATTAATTTGTTGTATGTCAGTCTTACTGAGTCAGTCTTCCCCTGTCTCAGGCTGGGGACGTCAAGCTGCCTATCAGTCATATACATATTTTTAGGCATCTAGTTAATATTCACTAGTTAATCTAATTAACAAAGGAAACAGTGTTACCTTTATTTGTCCTAAGGGTTCTTACACACCCATCACAAACCATGGGCTAAAATCCACTGAGAGAAAGAATAATAGCTTTTGTACACTAGCTATACCTTGAGGAAACAAGCAGCTTGCTCAATATGGCATAATTTTGTAAACAAAATTGAGTAAGAAGGGTAGAGAAGAAAGAAAGAAAGAAAGAAAGAAAGAAAGAAAGAAAGAAAGAAAGAAAGAAAGAAAGAAAGAAAGAAAGAAAGAAAGGCTAGCTTTAGTATCTCATTAAAGTTTTTAAAAGTTTGAAGTGGAATTTCATTACAAAGGGACAGTATTAGCATGAAGTAAGGTTACACCAGGCTAAATCAGAATGATTAATGGCTTGATTTTCAGATGTGCTGAGAAATTGTATTTTCGAGATGCTGACTTCAAATGAATTTTTAGGTGCTCAGAATCTCTGTAAATCAGGTCCTTAGTGACTTGTCCAAGGTCACAGCAAAAGGGCTGGTGGTAAAACTGAAAACAAAAACTGCCCTCCAAGGTCTCAGTTCTCCATTTTATAGAGACCCCACTGAAATTCCATTTCAGTGTTTTTAACAATGAAGATTCCAGATAAAATGAAATCTATATTAAGCTGAACATTCTCCACACAAATAATAGATGAATTTCTATTTTAAATTAGGACATTTACAGAAGAACTGGTTTTTTTATTGCTACCAACCTATGTTAAAAATATGAAACTCGATTATTTGGAAATATCACGATTTGAATAATATTTGGCAAACCTGAGATTTGCATGTTTGGTGGAAATTAGAACAGCTATAGAAGTGTACCAGTTAGATTTAACCATAGGAAAAGTCCTCTGATGCTTTACTTGCCACACCCTCTCCACTATCTTTTCTCTTTTTTATGCTGCCTCTTCCCAATATTTGTCACAGAGGAAATAAGCAAGACAGCCCAATGACCTATCAACTTGATCAATCGCAACATGAATGCCACCTTCTCAATCTCTAGTTTTAAAAATAAAATAGGATGTCAGCTTCTTATGGCAGCCTTATCAAGGCTTCAGTGCACTTTTTACCTGTGCTTTCGCTAGCAGCACTGCACGCAGTTTCTTGACTGCATCGGCAATGTCTCTGGTTTCCACAAAGCAGAGTACGCTGCAGATTGCTCTAGCTGCTTCAATCACATTACCCACACCATGCTGTTGATGGCAGAGAAAGAAAAACATAATAAGAAAAGAGAGGCATGCTATTTAATAAAAGCACCTTGCTATATACTTGACAGCACACACGCACAAAATAGTGTCTACACCTCCCCATCTAAAACTCAAATACATCATGCATAAAACTGAGATTGTTAATGCATATTGAGGTTGCTAGTCATTAGTTGTTTCCTAAGAAAAGCATATTTTTTGTCAAAGCCCAAGCACCTCCTAGGAAGTGTGCTTTCCTGAAAATTGTGTCATATTGGGTCTTTGAGAGGCAAAATATTGAAGTATACAAATATTGCAAAGGAATATTTGAGGAATCTCATACCCAAATGATTCACAAATGTTCTGAGGCTTTCATGCAACTATGAGTTTATCCCCACTGTGTTCTACTACTCACCTCTATGAGACATGGCAGAGATCCATTTTCCTGAAAAGCAGTGGTTGTGAGAGGCTGCATAATCTGACACATGTATCCCATGCAATAAGTTTCTAAATTTCTTTTTTCAAAAAAAATCCCACATATATTTTCCAACTACTAAATCACGTTGGTAACAAACCTGGATTTTTAAATATCACCACCAAAAAAAAAAAAAAGCCTAGAAAAATCACCTCAAGTATATTGTCCAATTTGAGAACAAAGTTTGTATCCCAAAATAAGTGCTATCACCATGAATATCAAATATCCTATATTTTTAAGAAACTAAACAGATGGAGGAAAACAAAAACCCACAAATCTTCACACACAGGTACCTGCGCATTTATGATCTTCTTAAAACTTAAAATGCATTCCCTGTACAAGCAGAAGCTCCTCTATTACATATTCTCCATGTTCCTGTACTGGTGAACTTTCCTTTTAGTGAGCTACAACATGTCTGTGTACTGATAAAACCATTTATATAGCTCATCCATTTTCATGTCTGAAAAAGAAGAACTTTGCCAAGAGTTTTGCTTACTATTTGTAAGTTTATGGTCTATAACTGAACTATACTGAGAAAGCTAATACCAATCACTAAAAAAAGTTGCACAAAAATTTGTTGAGTTTATTGGTACCATGTTTAACTGCCTTGCATAAAACTAAAGCAGCAATAAATTAATTATCATTAAATTATCTTTAAATTATCATCAAATATCAGAATTCTTTTAAATATAAGTCTTTTTTTTTTTGTACATATAATTAAAATCAGTAAAACTTTCCCATATAACGGATATGAGAAGGAAAGCAAAAGGTCTGAAAACTGTGGACCTTTCTTCACTCTGAACCTGACTCATCCTTCTGGCAAATTACAAGCAGTGTATTTTCATTTCTCCTGTTTATTCCCTACAACTTGGATTTTTAAACTGAACTCTCCATGTACAAACACACTGCCAATAGAAATAGGGACTTCTAAAAACAGGATGGTTTTATTACCACCTATAAAAGGGACAAAACCCAATAATTAAACAGGCTGGTTTACTGTGCAGTTATGAAGAATACAGCTGCACAGTACAGGAGTTCATGTAAAAGTGTGTATGTTGATACACACATACACATATTTTTGTAATAAAAAAATTAAATAAAAGCTGTTAATTATTTTTAATTTTAATTTCATGTCTTTTTTCTTCATATGTGGATATGGATTATTAGCACACACACACACACAGGATTTTAGGTGTATAAAATAACACACATAGAATTCATTCTGAGTAGTACGATGGCACTATAGGGGAAATTCTTGAATAGGGCAGTAGGTTTACTGCTGGACAGAAAAAGTCCCTAAAGATCTAGAACAAAATGTACTTATTTTTTCCTCTACATATTTAAATACCAGCAGAACCTTTGAAGGATATTTTGATGTTTATTTATATGATAAAAATACTACTTCATTCTAGAACTTCCAAGAACCACTCCTATACTCGCTATAAAAAGTTATCCTCTACACTGCATAAATTAGGAAGTTTTCTTAAATGGTGTATTTTGAGTAGATTTCAAAATGAAGTACATGTCGAATGATTATGAGAGCATTCAGAAGGTCTAACTGTCTCACTGCACATGCTAAGAAAAATCTACATATTTCAATTCCAACAGCATCAGTTCCTCTCTCTATGCCTTTTTTTTTCTTTATTTGCCTTTCGTTTGTAAAAGTATTATCCATCATAAAATGAGTTTGTCATTTGTTGTTTATTGGTTACAAACACTAGGGACAGTGGATTTGCCAGCAGTAAGAAATCAGAAATCAGTAATTTTTAACAGACCCCCTTGAAAGAGGGAATTTCGATTTTTTTAATGGAGGCTCCCAAGACTTGTCAAAATAAAACTGCATGTCAAATGAGCAGAGAATTTAAACATATGTGTAGGTGCTTAAGTTAGCTTATGTGGGTAACTCCCACATAAGCCTGAAGTTACCTCTGCACTGAGGGTGGATTGCAGTGGATCAGAAGAAAGGCCCCAACTCTCCCACTGCTCTGAGTGTTAGTTTTGAAAACCAACAGAATTATTTCTGTCTAAACTTGGGATGAGAAGTTACAGAGATCCAAATTTAAAATCTTCAATGGATTTAATCAGTCTTCATGGAAAATAAAAAAAAATTGAGATTCACATAATGACTCAAGAGTTCTCATTTTCTTGTTTGCTTCCTTTACTATAAACTCATGATTATAACTTATTACAGAACTGTAATTTTTCAAGCCATTTATTAAAGCAAACCAGTAACACTAGTTCTAATTATTATAGGCTTGAAAAAATTCCATACATTATGATACTTCTGAATGAAAACATTTGCATGGTTATTTAACATGTGTCATTAATTTGTGAGCCTGCTCTTTTAATCAATTCACATGAACTTTTATCAGTGTTTCTGTGCAGACAGGATCTTGTTAAATATATATATATATTATTAACTACAGAGAAATTTAGCTCTAGAATAAAACACACATTTGTTGCATGACATGAATATTTCAAAAGTGTCTTGTCTTCCCTTTATAAATAAGTTAACAATCTCAAATAATTGCCTACTCAAGATAGAAATCTTGAGGAAAGAAAAAAAGCAAAAACAAATTTAAGAGAGCTCCATTTAAGAGACAGGGTTTGAGACTACAGCTCCCTTTGCATTTGGAATCTTTTTACTTTAGGCTCTACCATTTCCAGGGAATGTGAGTAACTAAACTCACACTTCTTCATATATATCCTTCTGAGTTCAGAGACCTCATTTTTCCCAAGGCCTTCCATCACATGTTACACACTAAATAGTTTCCTTTAAGAATTTGCTCACAGAAATAATTTTCAGTGAATGTTTACAAAGCACCAAAATCAGAGCTCTGCTTTGGAATTAGGCACAAGTTGCCAGATCTTAAATTTATGTGCATTCTATAAAAAAAGTGTAAAAGATTTGCACAAAAATTTAGACTATTTGTATCTAAATATATTTATTTACATATATATTTCTATATGCATTTGTGTACATTTTTACATATGGGTGTTTCTATGTGCTAATATTCATATACCCAAAAATTTATATATGTGAACACAGACATATATATAAACACACCTCTGTGTAAACATATATAAGTATGTGCATACACTTTCTGGCTGTTGAAAATAGAAATATCAAGAATATCCAGAAAGATCAAAATCTGAACTTCACTACAGGTGATATTTATGTTTTAATTTACATTTCAAAGAAAAACAAACCTATTTTAGCAAAATCAGTATATAATATTCTGTAATAGAAGCCCTGGAATATCTCCCTGCCACTACATTGGCATTTCTGAGTTTTTTTTTTTTTTTAATTCTGTTTCCTTGACAGTTCCAAGTCCTAGAAAGAAAGTGATATCACAACCTGAAACTTAAAACAAATAACCACTTGACTTCTTCCAAACAAAATATGTATTTGGCCTTTTGAGTTTAAATTCTGCCTAAAACATTAGTTAGCAGAGATTTCCTAAGATTTCCTTCGAGCATGAAGTCCCCAAAATTTCAGAAGAAAGCATTATGAGCTTTTCGGACTAAAGCCAACCCTTCAAATAATCTCATGCTTGAATATATATTCTAAGTAGTTAAACATTTTTGTGTGGATTTACAAAATCAGAGACAATTTTGCCAAAATATATAGTATATTATATAGGATAGATATATACTAGTGTATATCTTTGTTAGTTTCAACCATTAGGCTATCAAACAAAACAATCCTGGTTTTATTTAAAGGTTCCTTTACACTATGAAACAGTCACCTTGGACAT
This sequence comes from Eudromia elegans, assembly GCA_003342815.1. NCBI lineage: Eukaryota > Metazoa > Chordata > Aves > Tinamiformes > Tinamidae > Eudromia > Eudromia elegans. The sequence goes on from PTEX01000076.1 coordinate 2,525,784, forward strand.
TTTAAATTGGTAGCACTTTTTTCTTAATCTCAAGTCAAATTTTGTTAAAAGAATTTATTACCTTTCCAAATCAGGTTAAACAGTTTTAATTAAAATCCTCTTTAATTGCACCTGAGACAGATTAACAATTAGATAACATTCACATGGAAATTAATGCTTTTCTGGTATAACAAACTGAGAATAAATACCTTATTTTGCAATAAATACTCCACTTGACCTCTGTATTTCATAATAATTGAGAAAAGGTTCTGTCTGGAAATTGGAAAGAAGAAAACAATATTAAATTAATAGCAAATGGATAAAAAGAACAGGTATTTTTTCACATTGTATAAATCAGAAATAATCTGACTGATATTGATTTTATGTATACAATACAACTGTTTATGTAGATCTTGTGTAACATTCAGCCTGGTTCTCCATAGTCCCTTGGTAGTCATTTGCCACATAAAGCACGTACAAAAAACTGTTCTATTTTGACCCGGAGGATACCTATTTCACAAGTGAAAGAACTCCTGTAAGTGGCTTCCTAATGAGTCTATTTAACTTCAAAACCTCTTTCTTTCACTCTTTAAGACTAATCGTGTGCTTAAATATTACCTTAGAGATGGATGGTTTAAAATATATGCTGTAATGCCTTCTTTCCCAAACCACTTTACAGACTGTACAAAGCTGCAGAGAATCAAGCAAAACATCTGCAAAACATCTGGAAAATCTCTACAGTTCAAAAGCCCCTATTAAGTCACAAGTATGAAAACGTGCATTAACAAAAGGGGCACCATTGCCATGGAAATCATTACACTTCATTTACTTACATTTCTGATATTTACATTTTCTAACTATATTTCAGTGGCTGCCTTTATCTACTATTACTTAAGGTATAGATTTGCTTTTCTTAGCTATTCAATCCAGCTGTGAAAAATGGTTTAACTGATACTCCTCCTGTATCTCCATACGCTCTGCCATGCTGTAGTACCATGCTACCTTCAAGCTATAAATATTACCACAAAATTTATACAGGCAGTCTGCTATGTCTCCACAAAGTGACCGCTAAATTCAGTGGGGCTATGAACAGGAACACAAAACTTTCCAAAATAAATTGCAAGACTGAAGCTACTGCTATAAGCCTCATCCCTTTAGAGCCAAAAGCTCCAACAGACAATCAGAATCAGAATCTTACTTTTTAAATAGTGTTTTTGTCTCTTTCTACTTTTAATCCTACTGTGTTTTAGGTACAGTGAAATTCTAGTTAGTATTTCCTTGTGGGAAGGAAAAAATGAAAATGTTGCCTATTAAGCCCTGGCCACTGTTATTATGCTCAGGAGGACACCTTTGACAGCCTCTTCTAGGACTGAATATTCAGCTGTAGACAGGGAAATTCCCACTGAAACAAAATGACTAACTTCTCTGGTAAGTCTTATTAATTGCCTTGATGGCACTTTGTGTTAGGTGTTAGGTAATACGTGTGCATGGAAAATGGAAAGTTTCAAATCTACACTACTTCCTTCATGTGGTTTTTTTTTTATTTGTTTGTTTTACTCTACCACTTTTTCTTTATTTTCTCCTATATTTCCCACTCTCCTTTTCATAGGTGTTTTCTCTCTTCAGAGTGCCTGGAAGGAGTTTTCTCCCATTGCAGACTGGCAGCTGAAGATCACACAGATACCTGTTTGCTTCAGACAAATCTAGGATTTGCACAGGATGCTTTTGTGCCATCCATACATCACGATTCTCGAGTCAGGCTAACTGAGCAACTGGAGATCAGAGTTACAGACATCATTCGCGATACAGTTTGTACAGCACATGGCTAGATAATGATGTATTATATGTCAAGAAGAGGAAACAGACTCACTCCACTAAAATCCATCATATAGAATAATTTCAGGTGTTAATACCAGAGCACAATTCCCTGTAGATGCCTAATATTCACCTCCCCCTACAGATGCCTTTGCCTTTAGAGTTCTGGATTTGCAGCCTAGCACTACCCTTATCTAGCCAGGCAATTAGTGTCTGGCAAGTCCTCCTCTAATCCTGTTATACTATAGATAATACAAGTTGTTGCTTTGCTTTGAGCAACTCTCCAGGCATAATGTCTTTTTCACAGCATTGCCAAACTCAAAGGTAGTTCTAAATGTAAGAGCTTGCCCCATTGCCTTGACATACACATGTAAGCATGACATTAACATGCTTAGACTAAATATGGTTTTCAGAATAATTTCCTAAGATGCAATACTAAATCAAAAAACTAGCATGTTTCCCATCATTTTATCCTGTTCTAGAAAGTTTTATGTATAAAGCAGCCATAATTTTACATAATAAATAAGGAAAACACTCCAAAAACTTGTAAAAATGATCAGCGTATCTCTACCAACGCTTTCCTGAATTTTTGGCTGCTGGATAACTAACACTCATACATTATATACAAACACATATCTGACAGGTGTGTATACATATGGCAACGGTAAATAATTCATGAGCATTCAAGTGTTTTTTTGGGAGAGTCCTGGATAAACCTCTGGGGTCTTTTAGCATGGTAAAATAGTAAACGAGTTTTGAAAAGAAAATCATCAGTAACTTAGGAGAGTCATTTTTGGATCCTGGGTGGGCTATATGGGAGAAAGCAGAGTCATATACAGTGAACACATGCAGCACTTACTTTTTAATTTCCTGGCAGTGGCATCCTCTGGGGAATATTGCCAAGTTTCCTTTCCAAGGGGCCATTTATCACCAGGCTGCCTAAACAAGCTCTGCCTAACTGCAAGTGTCAGACTAGCCACCGTGTCGTATTTATCGGCACCTTGATGTCAGAGATTATGGGCTAAATTCAGCCTCAGTACAATAAGTTCTGCTGTTCTGCTGATATATTTGATGGTTTATATTAGGTTTGATTTTCAAACTACGACTATCAGTGAAAGAAGCAATGTAGATGCTGCTGCTTTCATTTGTTACACACTTGTCTGAGACAGCAGACATAAACAGAGATCTTGATATAAACAGAGATCAGGTTCCAGATCGTTCTTTTTACCTCATTTCAAGAAAGCCAAAACAATTCTTTTCCCTTCCCTGCTGAGTCTAAGCAGATGGTAACCGTCTCATTCTGTAGGTTCTATAAGACACAGATGTTTGTATGCTACCATCAGAAATGTAACTGCAGTATATTGAGACAATCTTGAGCATTATTTAATTTAGGTAAACTAGATGCTCATAGCTCTGAAGACACAACATTACGGGAAGGTAATCTGACTGCCCTGCCATATGCCAAGCAGATTTATAGAGCCTGTGTTGAGGCCATTCCACTACCTCTCCATAGTTATTGCATCCCTGTTTAGATATGAATGTATGATGTGCTGCAAACATACCTCCCAATACAGAATAGGCACAAAGATGCGTTATGTCACAAGGTGCTGTTATGGCAAGGTGTGGTATTGCTGACTGACCTACTCACAATAACAAACATACACACATACAAGCACTATGGCAGCTGCTTACAGGAATAAGAGCTCTTCACTGTAGAGCTCACCTAATTCTAACTTGGGTGATACTTTAAATTCAAGTTCTCTCTAAACATAAGTGTGCCAGTGCTGCCGGTGTTTTCAACTCAAACTAATTGACTATAATGGGTAAAAACAGTACATGAACACTGCTGAAGAAATTTGCTCCAAGAAGTGGCTTTTGATTGCTGCTAAGGAGTGCAGAAAGGCTTTTGTTCACAATACTTGAGACTAGCTGAGAGAATCAGTCATGTGCACACTGCATCACACTCACTGAGAGTCTTCTCCAGCCCCACTACAGGTCTAAAGGTCTACTAGGAACATGAGGGTCATTCTTCAAAAGAGTTTTCAGTTTAAAATGGTCAACATAACATGAAGAGTTTCTGTATCATGACACAGAACACGTGCAATGCATGTCCCAGAGTGACTCTTGAGCACATGCAGAGATGTTGAGAGTGCAAGTCCAACCGCAAGGACAGTATGACTCTGCCAAGATGGGCAGCACTGCGAGGCACAGTCCCATGGACACCGCCTACAGAAAGCAGCCCCTGAATGAACCATCCCCACATGTAATCTGCTCTCTGATTGCCTTGCTATTTTTGAACCTATGAAAACTTTAATTATACTGATGTGCAAGGATCTCCAATGCTTTATTAGTGCCTCCTCTTGCCTATTCTAAATCTAGTACTTTCAGCTGGTGATTTCTTATTCCTGCACTGCAAGATACAGTGTATTATCCTTTTCTATGCACATTCTCTGTGCTCCTCATAGCTTTCATAGACTTTTCTTGATGACATAGCCGTCTTCTACTAGTTCTAGATCAGAATGAAGAATCTTAGGTTATTTATATGATTTTCACATGGAAGGCATTTCATACTTCTAATCATTATTGCTCCCCTTCACTTTCTCAAATTGTATTATATCCTATTTGAAATGGAAGAACTAGAACTGCATGTAGTATTCAAGATACATACAATACATTTATACTGTGGCATAGCAGAGTTTCTTGTTTTTTCATTCCTTTATAATAATTCCAACCATTTATTTAATCTTTCAAGCAGCCACTGTGCACCAAGCTAACGTTCAAAACTATTTATTATAAACCTAAGAACTTGGAGTGGCAGAAGTCAACACAAGACCATGTGACCTACATTTATCTTTTCAGAATTTAGGTGCCATTTTATCACATAGTCAGGTCAGTAAAGTCCTTCTACAACTAATGACTAGCAGTTCCTGCTCTCATTACTCTGCATATTATAGTCAGAAAACTTCGTTACTTAAATATTAAGTTTTTCCTCCCAACTAATTTAGAAATGAATTTGAGAGCACAGGGCCTGAGCACAGTTATCTCTGTGCCCTTGCTGGTGAGGGTGTTTTTTTCCCCGTCCATCAACAATTCTTTGGACAAGCAGGAAAAAGTGAAAAAATGCAGTTCTGCCTTTACTTTTTCAGCAGTTAGGAAAAAAACGATTGGTTTACTTGTAGATGAAAAACGGAATTATTTATTACCTATGCTATTTGTTATTCATTGTCCTACAATATCAGAGGAAAATCTTATCATGTACTTGATTTGAAACTCGACAATTTCTATCACATATCCCCTTGGAAGACTCTTTTTACAATGGAAAAGGCCACACACTTTGTATCACAAGAAATAAGTGTGAATACGCACATGCATATTCAACATAATGCATATAGAGACAGTATGATTGATTTAATATTTTTGTGGTAAGGAATAAAATAAAAAATTGGCTCATGCTCTTAGGAAACCAGGTGAGTCCTCACTAAACATCAGTGAGTCAGCAAGTTCCTACCTCTGTTTCCCCCTACCTGGTAAATAAAAGGTGCAGCATTTACCTTCCTAGGCATCAATGACACACTGATGAAAAACTTTACCAAAGGATTAACAGATTCTTTGTCTAAGCAGAAATGAATATGAAATGGAACATGAGAGAGGAATGAGAAATCTCATTTAAGTCCATAATAAGTTAGCTTTAAACTCAGAGATATTCAGTCAAAAGTCACAACCGGCTTCAGTAATAATAATAAGGATCACTGAACTGTGAAACCACAGGCATAATGAAGATTAAATGCACTATTTTTATAGTATATACTCTTAAAATTCTCTCCATAAGAGTGACATGCACTTGAAAAAACTTTTTGAACCATGAGAACTCTAATGAAACATTCAAAGAATTAAAAATGAGAGAATGGGGAAAAATACGCAAGTTTATAAATAGCCAGTAATTTTTGCCAAACAACCAGTAAAGTCTGAAGGCATCTGTAGAGAATTCTGCTGTAGAGAATACATACACGATGAAATACAGCTACTGCAAAATACTCATGTTCTTACCGAGTCAGTCGCCAAGCACAAGTATATTCCAAAAGCTGATTCACACTGAACTGCCTTTGGTCATCCTCATGCTATGAAAGAGAAGCACACAATGAGATACTCTGATTTGAAGAACGTGCACGACAGATCTGCTTTTCTTCCAAAGTCAACGTGTTCTTTTAGCAACTCTCTCCTTTCAAAGTGTTGGTCTGAGATTTTATTTTATGACTCTCTCCTATCATATTGGCTTGTATTATACAGGTGGCCACAAAAAATAATCATAGTAGTTCCTTCCATTATGTAAAACTGAAGTTTAATACTCATTAAGATTATACTAGGGCCTCACTAAGACCTGCTTCTGCTTTCTTTTTGCAGATGGCAGTAGGCATCCTTCTTCACTAGCAACAGAGGACAAGGAGCAGAAATGACTTTTTATGCCTAACCTGATCTCAACGTTGTTTCCTAAGTGAATAAATGAGGAACACTGTATCGTTCTTTGCAATCTCTCAAAGAGACTCATCTCCCCTCATTTTGTCTCATTTGGCATATTCTGCAGATGAGATCAATTCACCTTCAGGTGTAGTCTTTTCTCTACCCTAGCAGACTGGTGGCCTCTGATGCCTTAACTCCTTCTACCCCTATTAAGTTAGCTCAGCCCATACCAGTCACGTACCATCTGCTTGTAGGCATCACCATGAACAGAAAAAAAAAAAAAAAAAAAAAAAAAAAAAAAAAACAAAAAAAAAAAAAAACCCCACTATTCTGGACTATACTATTAACTTTTTTACCGATTTAATTTTCATACAATAAACAGGGTTTAGAAAACAGAATAGCACAATCCAACACTGATATATTTCAACTTCATGAATTTTTTTATTTAGAGAGAATTCATAACTACAACTCTGTTTCCAAAGGAAACTCCACTATTTTACCTGCTGTGCTGAAAAAAAAAAGTGCCTTCTATTTTGAATGTTAGTGAATTTAAACAGTGAAAGCTTGTTGAGAGCACTGTGACCACACTAGCAGCTTCCACTAGGTAATTACAGGACAGTGGTGGTTTGAAGCAAACATTTTTTGAGCAATTTGTGTTTCTGATATTGTTTGGTTCAAGTTAAATATGTTAATTCATGGGTGAATTAATCCAAGCTAATTGTATTTTAGATTGCCATATAGAGATTTTGCAATAGCACCAACTAAGGAACAGGATCTTTTTGAATTAGATACTTTGCCGATATGCTAAACAGATTTCCATGTAAAGAGTTACTATCTATTACTACAGTCTTACCAGCAGTAAGTGAAAGATGAATTAGGGTGAAGGCAAAAACAAAATTCTCAGGCATTAAATCTTGAATACCTGCATCTTAAAACTATCCTCTAAGCTTCATTTGCCTTGGCTTTTGAACTTAGAGGGACACTTCTGCTCTTTATTTCAATGTGTTAGAGAGAGAGAGAGAGAGAGAGAGTTAAATGTTATCACAGAGCCATATACAGTGTATTTGGAAAACAGGATGCATTTGGGAGTAGGTATTTTTCTCTTAGCTGGCTTCAGAATCTGTCTTGAAGTCCCACTGAGCCGCTGCTACAAATATGATTACAAGATTACAAGACATACAAGAATAGCTTATGGATGCCAATTTCTTGACAGCAGCACTAATTATGCTCACAGGACTCTGACCTAATAATTGCATTTTTCTCTCTCAGCTCAAGGCTCAAAATTGTCTTCTGTCCACACCACAATCTACCACTTTTTTTTTTTTTTTTTAAAGAGTTTAGTTTAATGCTTTCTTCATGTCTATTAATGTGGTTGATGCAAATTTCTGGTTTTGGCCATCTTCTCTGGAGTGGTGTGAAGTTAAAAGCTACTATTCCTCATTTCTTTTGCACTTCAGCTTGCTGAGATCCCCTTTATTCCCTGCTCTGAAGTTTCTAATTTCTGGCTTTCTCCCCTGTAGTGCTGTCATAATCAGAAGTGTGCAACTGAGGAAGGAGACAGCACCAGATATTTCATACTTGCATTCTATGGTATGATTTGGATTTGCTAATTCTAGACAGAGCAACAATCCACCACATGCACCTTCGCTCCCAGCAAATGTCCCACATAATTTTTTAAAATCTTGTTACCATACAGATGAGCAGTGCAAATGCTCTGCAAAACTTACCTTAAAATTTTATAAAGAACTTGGAATTAATGTAAAACTGAATGAAGGAGGGTGCTTAGAAATAAAATTACAGATGTGTGATTGATAGGCATCCAGAAGCTTCACAGGATCAGGCAAACATGGCAAAAGGTGGCTGTATGTGAATCACTTAGCACATAAATACATATGGGAGACAATTATATAGAAGTGTCAGTGAAGTTACTACTATGTTTCTGTGATCCTGGTAGGTCACATCCTTAAGGGAGATTTCTAACAAGTGAAATTTCTGAAACTTCTGAATTCTAAAGGATCTTACACACTACAGTGCAAATTCTCCCAAGGAGTTCACATAAATTAATGGTAGCTGCACATTGATATAACCACTTGAGATGGTCTAAGAAACCTTTTTGGTATGTTAAAAGTCCTAAGGCCTGTCTTTTTAAGAACACACATTTTCCCCATCTTTTTCTATTACGTTAATTCTGAGGGAGGGAAGATTACTTTTCATGAACTGTTCATAAATCTGTGTTTTTCAAGTACGCTGTAAAATGAATCAACCTGCTAGTTTCAGAAAAGAGAAAGCAAACCAAGAGAAAAGGAAAAGGAAAAGGAAAAGGAAAAGGAAAAGGAAAAAAAGAAAAAGAAAAAGAAAAAAGAAAAAAGAAAAAAGAAAAAAGAAAAAAGAAAAAAAAAAGAAAAAAGAAGCAGCATTTTTAGCATGTATGACCTCAGTCTAGACTACCTTTGATCCTTGAATTCAGTGCAGGTCTCAGAACATCCAAAGAGATGCCCAGCTGCCTACGGAGCTGGGTACACAGCTTGAGAGGGAACACTGCAGTTGTCAGGGCACCTTCACCTGTGTCCTCTCCATTAAGGCTTCCTCCAAGCCTGACAGACTTGATCATGCTACCACAAGCAGGACCCTTCCTTTCAGATACAAGCATCCTGTTACAAGCGCTCCCTGGAGCTGGATGAAAGCTTCGGGTCCATGACTTATGACAGCTCTAGAGCTGTTAATATTCTTTGCTATTATTAGTAACCTGAAGTAACTGGATAGCCTGAAGCTTTCACAGCATGTCAGCTATCATAAAGAGGTGATCAATAATTCACTTGAACATTTCTTAAGACATCACTATTCCTTGTTAAGCCCTATTGTAAGTTATTAATTTGGATTTCACAAATTCTTTGAGACAACAAGTGTATTCCAGTGGCCTGAACATCACTAATCTGTCTTCCAAGTTTGTCAACTGCCTGAAATATGGCTTTGAAGACTATTTTTGTTTCTTTGTTAGCAATTATTCTACCTGGTAATTGTAACAGTTTCTGAAATGTGAAACGTCAAGAGGTGCTCACACCTTGCTCCTAGCCTCCGCAGTGCACTGCAGTGTATTAAACCTCATTTAAACCTGTCAAGCTGTGGCAGTGATGAAGCAGCCTTTGAGCGTACTAATAGGACATGAAGCATTTTTACAGTAGTACAATTTTAAAGCACACTTAAACACAGACAAATGACTTCTTAGTTTCTGAGGTAGATCACTGTCCCTGTGAATAGGACACAATCATGATGGACCACTGACTTCATTTTTCTCAGTTCGTGATTATGCTTGGATGCTAACACTTGATATCTCTGGTATAATACCAGCATTGTTAACACTAGTAGATATGAAAGACATGTTTGGATTCTCATGGAATACCACGTGCTGGTTGCTTTTGTTCAAAAAACACAAGCAACGCTCTTAGGAAGCAGTGCTTTTTGCTACCAGACCACTATAAAGATCCATGATTTACACAGATATTAAACACATGAGGACAGCTCTGAAAAATACAGGCCTCTTGAGTTAGGCAGAGCACTATCTGGCGTGGTGCATGGATGAAGGTGTGTACTTCTGTGCTATTCCACTGTGCATCTCTTCCTGAACACCATCCTCTAAGGAAGATAACATTTCTAACCCACTAAACCTTGTCAAAGGTGCACTTAGGAATTACTCCTTAGGAAAAAAAAAGAATAGGCTAGATGTGAAGTACAACATCAAAACAAATCTAGTGGTCACTGCGTGGAGTACTGCACAACTGTGTCTGTAAACTGGATCATCATTTGACAACAGGACTGTATTGTACAGGACAAGGATTGTATTTTTACACATTTATTGTCATTCTTAAGATTTCAGTGCATGGAGAAAAAATACACAATGCAGAATTTATAGTCATGTCTGCAGAAGCTCTTTGTCTGGTTAGACGATATAAAACTTAGCTTCAATAGGCTTTTGTAATAAAAATATAACCTCATGTTCTTTGTACAGGCTTTCTAAGGAGGTTTAGCAGGAATCTAGCATCTTGAAAATTCAGGTATTAAAGGTTTTTGTTCAAAAGTGTTATGGTTAATAAATCTCACATCTCAAAAAATCAAAATCAATTTAAAGGTCACTGACTGACTCAAGAGTGTGCAATTCCACAAAAAGCCCCAGGCCAAATTTCTTGCTTCTAACTCCTCTGTTCAAGATAATTGTTTGCTTGTTTGTTTGTTTGTTTGTTTGTTTTGGTGGGGGTAGAGGGAGGAGGAATATATTGTAACACAGAATACCAGCTACCTACGGAAGGAAGAAAACAGATACTCTCTTTTGAAAGTTATTCAGTTGTATTCAGAAAACAATTGTAAATATTTAGTTACTGCCAAAAATTTATGAAATCCATTCTTGTACTGTACTTAGATTATTTTAGTAATTCTTTACTGAGTCCATGAGTTTCACAGAAATTAAGAGGTACAATAGATGGTTTATTAGGAAATTTGGTGTTGAAAGGCCTGAATGAAAGGCCTGAACATCACTGTTCAGTTCTTCTTGATGACATCTATTAATATTACAGTTTATGAAAGTTTCTGCTAGCTATGGAATTAAAATATAGTAATAGCAATATAATAATTAATATAATAATACTAATAATAATTTATATTCAGAGTTTTCTGCTCTCAAACCATCTGGCAATTTAGTCCAGATATTAAAGTCTACTTAAACTCTGAACTGCAAGCAATTAGTTAATAACTAAATATATCAGACCATTGCCCCTATTGCTTTCTGTGTGTATTTCTACTGCCTCTCAAGGACAGCTGGCTATTAGACTCAAAATAATCAGTAATACAGCTATGACATACAGGAGCCTAGAACTACTTTGAAGACATGGTGATACAACAGCAATAAATTATCATTCACCACATGCAGTAGGGAGAGAGGAATGTATGCATCATAGTATAAATTTTAAATAAATACCTGCTCTTTGATCAGAATTTCAGTTGAAAAAAAAAAAAAAAAACAGGACACAGAACTGACACAGCCTTCTCCCCACTTACAGGTGAATAGCTTGGTCAAGGCAGTAACTTTTCAGAAATTACCCAAAATCTTAATTCCTAAACTCTATCACATTACTTTGAAAGGTAAAGTAAGTATTCCTTGGATACTGCCTCTTCTCTAGGCATTGTACAGTATGGGACAATTATGCTGTCATGAATAATAGTGATTTGTGGATGCCAAGAGCTATTTTGAAATATGTGTCTTCATTTCAAAGATGTTACATAAGGTAAGCAAGAATGATTAGGACGACAGTCTCAAAATGCAGATTAGGCTGCAAAGCAAATTATTTTGAGGATGTATAGTATAGCAGAGCAGTAGATAGGTAATTTGGTCTGTATTTTAGGGGTTTTTAGTTTGAGTGCACAGTAATTTTTAGAGAATGCATCATTGGCTTGGAAATTGGAAAATGAGATTATTGGGGAGTTGTTTGAGGCTACCTCTTTTTAGGATATGAATATAAATAATACTTCCAGTATATGCTGTACACATATAAGTAACAAACAGCATTCTAATGAAACTTCTAGCTCATATTAATGATTTCTCAGGACAGGAAATACGGGAAGCCTGCAGCTGGCCAATAGTGTATATTATTCCATTTAATAGCTTGAGACACTGACCTAGAAAAGGCAAGTGACTTTTCTATATTACACAGATACATGCGTTCATAATTATATTTAATAATCTTCACACTTCTCCTCCCAAGCCCAGTTTTCTTTGGCACCACTGCATGGAAAAACCCAGTCTTCCAGCCTCTTAAAACAGAATGTTTTGTCACAGATCAAGATCAAAAGGTAATATGAGAACTGCTTAATCTCATCTCCTGTTTCATGCAGACAATGGAAATCACCCAGTGATTTCTGCCTGGAGCTCAACAACTTGCAGCTCAATGACGACTAGGTATCATGGCAAGACAGAACTAATTCCACAGATGACTGAACATGAATATTGTTCTTTTTGTGCTGGGATGATACAATATGTGGATGAGCAAGGACACATAGGATGGATACTTGCTCACTTCCTTCTGCAGGCATATTCAAGCAACAAATCATTTTTCTGTGACTGACAGTGAGAAGCTGTCAATTCACTGATTTGAATCTTGTTGAAGAGCCGACCTGATGATGAAAGCCTCCATGTTTCCTAATTTACTTTCTTTTGAATGATACTAAACCAAGTAGAATCAATCGTTTTCAAAAATAAATAATTAAATGAATATTATCAGTGAAGAGGGCAAACAATTTAAGCCACTACTGCATGCCATAGCACTTCATTATTCCACTTTTTTTTATAGTGTAGCTAATGTTTTCAATAGAAAAAAACATATACTTTGCTTCATTATAGTCCTTTTCTAATGCTCTAAGTTACACATTGTACTGAACCTGATGCTTTTCATCATGAAACACAACAGAAATGAAAGGAAAGCCCCTATTTTATTAGAAATCTGTTATCTGACCTACATATTGACAGATTCAGGCTGACAGTACACATATTTAAAGCATGTAATTGGAACTAACTGAATAAAGTGCTGCTAGTGAATAATGCCTAGAACACCAAAGCTTCTCCAGCACAGTGAAGCCTGTGTTGGAAGTAATTCAAGCTGGACCACAGGGAATAAAGCTCACACTTAGGAACATAGATCAGTGTCACTAAAGCTCAGTAATCTCTTCCGAGGCTGCTTAATCCCAGCTAATCTGAATATGAATCTATTAAGGCTGAAGGTGTGATAAGACAGTGTTTTCTGTTAGGACATATGCTTGTGTACAAACAAATAGACACACATGCATATTAACAAGTACACACAGGCACGTGTGCATGCAACACACAGGCAGGTATGCACAGAAACAAACTGATTCCAGCTTTTTCAACCTACTCGGTCAGGGAGAACGATGAGAAACCAGCTGTGATTCATCTTATGTAATACTTCAAATGATTTTCCCTTTGTTATATTTCAAAACACAGAAAGACAAATCAAACCCAGTTATTGACAAACTGAAATCACTAGCATGAATCAAGCCTGATAAAATTGAATTATTCTACCTAGGTTAGCTCTATTTTCTTTTCAGATGAGAGTTCCCTAGAATGACGCATTAGATACAAGCACAGAAACAAGGCTCTATTCCCCAGAACATTTCAACTGCAGTTCAGCACCAATGTATGCATGAGCAGGAAAGCAAATAACCTCTCCTTGATTATTACTGAAGATGGTTACATAAAAGGACTAGGGAATTTTTACTCCTTCAGAGAGGCTGAAAGAAAGGAAGAGGATAAAAAATGATAACGTACCGTTCGGGCCAAACTTTTCCTCAGATCAGTAGTGGTATGGAGGCAAAGCTGAATGCAGGTGGTTGGCTTGCGAAGACTCTCGTGGCTGCCCAAAGTACGATTGCTGCAGTTTTGGGAGAGAAACAAGTGATGATCTCTGCTTGCCACTTCCTTCATTTTCTCTCTTTTTTTCCTAAAAGCACTAGTAGACTAAATTCTAAACGCAAAGCTGACTGAAAAGCATAAAGCGAGTTTGCCATTTACATCTACAAAAATTGATGGGGTTTGGTCACAGCTTACTTTCTGCCGAGAAAACTTCAAAACAATCACTTAGTTTTATTTTTGACTACTTAGTTCTGTTACAGAACAACAATGAAACAGAGGAAGAATATTCTAAACAAACTCCACCTGCCTCAACTCTTTCTCTTGAGACAACTGTATATCCTTTGATCCCAAATCAGTGTGCTCTATACAAAGTATCTTGGTTGTGAATACACTACTGTAGCATGCTTGAAAGTCAAATATTAACAATATGTTTGAAAGCCTCATCCTTTAAAAGTGATGGACCACGATCTTCAGAGAAACGAGAGTTTTGATCCTGTGCAGTTCACAGAGATGGTTGGTTTTCTATCATCTCTAATCATATGGCCAGCCATCGCCTCACACAGAGCTCTGTACTCTCAGACAGAATGGTTCCTATGAACTAGCCAAAGAGGCTTTTTATTATGTTTAATATTACTTGTAACAAAAAACATTCCAGGGGTTCCTTTCTTATAATTTTCATCAGGTGATATAATGCAAAAAGACAATGATATTTTTTCCCAAGTAAAAAAAAATCTTCAGAATTGTTAGGAAAAATGATACTGATTTTCGCAAAGGCAAATTCATCACTGAAATGAGTTAATATGCTTTTCCAGCTACAACTCTAGTGCATGTTCAGCTAGATTCATGTCATTTCTTTGAGGTCTCCAGACATAAGCATGCCTAAAGGGAGGCTCTATGTTCATATGGATTTACAGCCATGAAGGAAGGCAAATTCTTTTCTCATTTGTAAAGTATCACAGAAAACTTGGAATTCAGCTATTCGTGGAATCATAGAATGCTTAAGGTTGGAAGGGACCTGTAGAGCTCATCTAGTCCAACTCCCCTGTACACGGAGGGTCTCCTAGAGCACGTGGCACAGCATGGTGTTCAAGGGGTTTTTAACATCTCCAGAGAAGGAGACTCCACCACCTCTCTGGTCAACCTGTTCCAGGGCTCTGTCACCCTCACTGTTAAGAAATTCTTTCATAAGTTCCTGTGGAACTTTTGGTGCCTCAATTAGCAGCCGTTTCCTCTAGTTCTATCACTGGCCACTACTGAGAAGCGGCCTGGCCCATCCTCCTTGCTACCTCCCTTCAGGTACTTATAGACACTGATCAGGTCCCCTCTCAGTCTTCTCTTCTGCAGGCTGAAGAGGCGCAGCGCTCTCAGCCTTTGCTCATAGGGCAGATGTTCCAGGCCCTTAATCATCCTTGTAGCCCTTCATTGGACTCTCTCCAGCAGCTCCACATCCCTCTTGTACTGAGGAGCCCAAAACTGCACACAGGACTCGAGGTGCAGCCTCACCAGGGCTGAGTAGAGGCTCCCTCAACCTGCTGGAGACACTCTTCTTAATGCACCCCAGGATCCCATTGGCCTTCTTGGCCACGAGGGCACACTGCTGCCTCATGGTCAACTTGTCGTCCACCATGATGCCCAGGTCCCTCTCTGCGGGGCTGCTCTCCAGGAGGTCGGTCCCCAGCCTGTAGGCGTGTCTAGGGTTATTCCTCCCCAGGTGCAGGACCCTACACTTGCCCTTGTTGAACTTCATGAGGTTACTCGCCGCCCAGCTGTCCAGTCTGTCCAGATCCCTCTGGATGGCAGCACAGCCCTCAGGGCTGTCAGCTATTCCTCCCAGTTTGGTATCATCAGCAAACTTGCTGAGGGAGCACTCCATTCCTTCATCCAGGTCGTTAATGAATAAATTGAACAGGACCGGACCGAGGACTGACCCCTGGGGGACACCACTAACCACAGGCCTCCAGCTGGACTCGGCACCGCTGATTACCACCTTCTGAGCCCCGTCATTCAGCCAATAAGGATATTAAGTAATATCCTTACATTATTAACCAATATTAACCAATATTAACTCTATTTATTTCTATCTAAAAATGCTTTTTATGAAACAGCATAATAAAATTGATGGGATTCAGTTCCAAGAAACACTGGTCAAAGAACAAATGACAGAAAAGAGTGATTGAGAGGGCTGAGGACTTATTTATGTGGTCCCAGCAGAAATAAATAGTTAAATTTAAATAAGTGTGCTAGAGATAACTGCCACTCAGCACAATTACCAAGGATTCATATATCTTTTAAGTGTTCTATGCTTATGCTGCATTGCAGGTAAGCAAAATATACACTTCCTATTAGAGATCAAAAGAGGTGCAAGTGCAGATTTTTTTTTTTTTAAGTGAAGATACTGAAGGTCTCAGAGTAGAAATCCATTTCCATTTGACAGAACAAATACCCAAAGCAAATACTCCTTTGGCAGCACTTCCATGCATTTGCAAAATTCCTTGATGTTAAGGACAGCAAGTACAGATGTAAGAAGGAGTGCAGAAGCCAGAACTGTCACACTGAAGTATCAGTGCTGCTGGAAAGTGTATCACTATCGTGCCTCAGCCCTTCTCTAATTCCCTCACCAGCAAAAATCCAAACAACTTATTCTGAGTTCCTGAGACCATATCAATTTAATGTTTCTATGTTGTTCCTCATCTCACATCTGTGCTGCGCCTACCCATTGCTTTCTTCTAACTTCTTTCATTAGATTTCACCTATTCAAGTGTGCCTCAGGACTCTCCAGTTGAACTCCTCTGTGACCTTGATGCTCCTACAAAACAGCCTCACAACTGTTTTTTTGAACCTTTTCCCCCACCATTATTTCTCCTTTTCCCTTTCTGCCCTATCTGTTTTCAACCTCTGGATGGGTATAGTTAAAAAGAAAAAATTAGGCAAACGCACCTGCAAGTCCTGAGTCACTTTGTTCCACATTGCTCCAGTACTCTCATTCCCTTTAACGCAATCATTACACCAAGCCACTGCTAGAAAATATCGTGGCAATACCCATTTATACTAGTCAAATGCTCCTTTGTGGTTACAATTTTGTACCACAGATGTGCAAAACCACTTTTTGCCAGTATAAAAATTTAACACCATTGTGCTTCCAGGCTAAACAAGCTACACCAACAGAATTTTAACATTTGGTTATAATTACATTTACACAAGGGGCTTGTGTTAGTGCTGCTGTATCAGGCAGATAACATACATCTTCAAATCTTTTTCAGATAGCACCACAATGTCAGTAACACTAGTCTAGAGGTACTAAACCTAGAGTTGATTTCATGAATGGATTTTATTGTTGCAAATGCAAAGACAAAGCTTTGGTAGATACTGCAACACAAGTAACTAAAACACCTGGATTAATGCTTCAGTAAACTAAGGTGAAAACTTGGCCTAGATAAAGAAAAAAAATCAAAAACAAAATAAAACAAAAATAGTAATATAGCTAGTAATATAGCTTTAGTTCCACAGACTTGCCATGTACTGAAAAACTGCCTTTTAGCCATACCCCAGGCTGCACCACATTACATAGCTTACTTTCTTACAGATCTGCTACTTCATCTGTGTTAAGATAAAAGTAAACAATAAAGGGAAGGGTTCAGGTTAGACATTAGGAAGAATTTCTACATGGGAAGAGTACTCAAGCATCGGAAGAGGGCGCCCAGTGAAGTGGTGGAGTCACTGTCCCTGGCACTGTTCAAAAAACACCTAGATGAGGTGCTTAAGGACATAGTTTAGCAGGATTGTTGTTGAAGGGTTGGACTCGATGATCTTAAAGGTCTTTTCTAACCACTCATTGGATCCTGTGATTTTATAACACACCTCTTAGTAATTGGATTGCGGTGTGTTGAGCACTGTAGAGAAAACACTATTAAAACAGCAACCCAAGGCCTTTCAACTTATTTTTGCTGAAATACTGTGGGAGATTACAACTTGGACCTGAAAGCCCCAATCAAAGACTGGCAGTCTTTGCCTTTAAGAGACAAGGTAACAACACGATCAAAGTGATGTGACTTGTCTGTGGTCCCAAAATCTCAGTAGTAGGGAAAGAGAAAAGCCCTCATTCTCTGGACTCCATCACCACTAGATGGTTTTGTATCCCTACAACAACACTCTCACATTCTCTGAAGGGCTAGCTAAGCAGCTTCTCTGAATGAGAAACCTAATCCACAGAAAGAAGAGAAAATAAAGTTTATTTGTACAAAGAACATACTCGTCCAAAAGGTGTTTACTTCTGACCAAGTTAACTTCTAACCAAGTTAACTTCTAAGTTAACTCCTTTACTTCTAATCTGTATGAATACAGCTCTGCCCATTTTATAATTAATGATTTGAACAATGCTTGGAGAGAAAATGAATTCTTTTTCTGGTTTCAATTCTCAGAGAATAGAATAAGCAAGGTAAAAAAAAAATGTCATCAATAAGGTCATAAACAAGCATTTGATCATAAATAATAAACATTTAGAACCTTCTATTCTACACTCCTGCTTAGCGTGTTGGTGGAACTGCAGAACAGTAAGGTAACTGGAGGAGAAGAGACAGAACTAAAGACTTGTATGATAAGTAACTTCAAAAAAACGTAAATCTTAAAAAAAAAGCGGCACGTTTAGAAATAAAATTTATAAATACTGTTAGAGTTTATACTCTTAGTAGATCTGCATTGCCATCACTTCTTACAAATAGATCAATAAATAAAGGAGCTCAGTATTCTTTTATACAGTCATATGCTTCATTTTACTAGGCACTTCAGGACGCTGGTGGGCTGTAGTCCTAAGGCAAAAAAGTCTATATGGAGGATGGATTCTTTGCTGTCATATGAGCAGAGCTGGTTTTGGCATGCCACTGGCAGGGAGAGCTAGGAGCTATTTGACATAAGCAGCTTGACCTCAGTATAATGCATCCTTATTTAACATCTTTCATAAAAGGCATCATAAAATCACTTTTTTAGGCTCATCCATTCTAAAAAGTAAAGTGAGATGGGAACATGCAAAAGTAAGATTTAAAGGTGATTGTAGAAGGTTTATAAAAGGGATGATAAGGGAGGATTTTCAGGTACAGCCAATGACCCGCCAAGAACTAAAAGACGGACATAAACACAAGTGTAAAGGACTGGAGCTCATACACACAGCTGGGAAACACAGAGAAGGATGGCAGATCCATCTACAGATACATATGAAAATGAAAAACTTCCACGAATAGTAGGAAAAATGAATGACAAGGATGGGACTGCACTGCCCTGTTCTCTCAAGGGCTGTGTTCTGCTTCTCAACGAACATGTAAAAAACACCTGCAGGAAATCAACCTGGGAAGTGACCAACATACACCTTTCAATGACAGAAGGGTCAGAGAAAAGGTACCAGCTACTCCTGATAGTGCTCTGTGGGTGCTACACACACAAAAAAAAATCTTGGAGAAAGAAGTACAGGGATAGGAAGAAAGTCTGCAGGCTGAGCCAAGGCCAGAATTTCTGATCAGCAAATTAAATTAAGTCCAAGATTAGAAATTAAGTGAGAGGTTCCAAATAAGAACTTCACCCTACCAGTAAAGGGCCGATCTTCAGCCTGTATGCAGGCTTCTGATATTTTAAAATTGTGCATCTGAAATCTGATATCTCAGTTTTGAGTCAGAGAGTATATAAACTAGTGGATAGCTCTATAGAAAGCGAATAATGAATGACTGTATCTTGTAGTGCTCACATGTTCCCCATCAAACTTAAAACAAAATGGATTCCAGGAATCATCAAGTCTTTTATTTTTTTCTGACAGGATGAGGTGTTTATTAATATAGTTCAATATAATAGTAAGTGAGAGTTTTTGACACATCTTTACAACCTTGTGTCACCCACTAAGTTACTCTGGTATGAGTTCATCATGTCATTGTTTTGGCTTCACTTCACATTTCTTTCTGGATTACAATAAAACAGAAGCAATAGAGCATTCCCTTTCCTATCTCATAACTTGGGGTACTTCTATCGGAATCCATTACTGAATGAATTCCAAATGCTCCACAAGGGAAGAACTTCCCATGAGTACATAAAACTACAATGCCTCTAGTAAGGAAAGCCATTTGCGCTACCAGATAGCACACAGATAGGAAAAGGTTCCATCTTGACACAACACCACAGGCCATATTAAGTTATTCAATGGATGGTTTGATACAGAGATTCAAATTTCAAATAAAGGACTTTGATAAGGAGGAAGAGACCAAAGCACACCACAGCACAGAATTACATGCTGTCAAGGCCAAAACTGCAGCATGGGGCTTCACAGTACAGTGAAGGAGCACAGCAAAAAATCTGGGAACATTATTGACCTTATTTCACTGCTCATGAGATGTGCAGGGATTCTGCAAGTGCTGGAATTTAAACAGTCCCTTATTGATGAGCTCTTCCCAACAGTGAAAATAAAACTGTTTAGAACATACTGTGCACTGTACTGAAACACACTGAGCTCACTCTCAATACAATGACTCATTATTTCCATTTTCTTTAGCAATTAGCTTGAAATAAGAGAGGCTTGAAAAAAAACCAAACAGGCTCTTTTAGGTAATCAACAGATCTATGACCTGATTCTCTTCTCAGTTCTAGCATTGCACCATTTTCATCCAGCATTCTACTATACCAGCTCTTTCTCTGTGCAGATTTAAGTAAAGCTCAGAAATCTTAAAGTGTCCATCTTGAATTGTGTAATTCACTATAAACATCTGAACATCTGACTTGTGTACCTGTGAAAGAGTAGAGATGTACAAGCTGGCTGCTAATTTAGATGGTGGGACACCTACTTGCTTATATTAATCAAGTTGACTTGCTTTGAGCTAATTAGGGTAATCTTTAAACTACACTGCTAGTATGGCTGCTTATAATGATTTCAGTTGCATGTCACACGTACGCTACTTCATCCCTTCTAACATTTTTTATGTTTTTAACAGATGAACAGTGATTCCTGCAGTGTCAGTTACATGTTACAACAGGCAATTGCCTACTTCGTGCTGAAAGTTCCTGTCCCAGGAGCACAGCTAAAAAACAGGAATCTGGATTTTCACTTAGCTATTTCGGTAGGAGATGATGCTTCTGATGACAGGTGAATTCAAGCTGCCAGAGGCAGAGAAACACCTAGTGGAGTCCAGCAGTGTTTTAAACCATTACAGGTTTACTTGAATGAACGTGAATCAGCACATTTATTCCCAACTTCCAGATTACATGCATTCAAAGACCTGCTTACACGTATGATGAGTTTTCTGCAAGTTACAGTAAACATCAAAGCACTGACGTCATTTACTTTACTACTGTTGCACCTGGATACAAAGGAAAATCACCTGCAAGTTAGTTCTTTGTAATGCTGTTTCTCATCTCTTTGATGATTTCCCCTTTCGAAGAGATACACATCTCCTCCTGCTTACAACACTCCAGTGAGATACTGGGAGAAGCAGCATCCCTGTTTTATGGATGAGGAAGACAAGAAAGACAAAGCAGTGAAACAAATTATTCAAGGCTGCACAAAGCTTACATGGAGGAGACAGGATTTGAATCCTGGATGTGCTGCTGGAAGATCCAAGCACTAGAACACACCACCATCCCTGCAGAGCAGGATACAGGAATAATGTGTGCCGGGAATGTAAGAAGCTATTTACTGTTTGGAACATATTGCTCTAACTTCCCCTATGGTTTTGTGTATAGGCAGAGTGCATTAATGCTTATATGATGTAATAATCAGTATCCTCTCCTGATGAGATACTTACTTTTGTAAGAGCTCCTCAGACCCACAAACACTTAGAAAACATTCCTCCTGGACTGGGTATTGATTTGTGCAGCGGAGGATCTCTACAATTAAGTCATGAGTGATACAGGCAGCTGTAAATAAAGATAGCAAAAAAGATTAATAGTAACTTGCTAGAGGATTCCAGGCTACATTCTCGAGCAAAGAAAATAAAAATTCCTTTGTAAATGCTAACTACTGCTGCTGTCTAGCTCCATCAAGAGGAATTAGAATAAGCCACACCTGATTTTTTTTTTCTTTGCTTCAGATGTGCTACAACTCATAGAATTTGTGTCTATTTGGAGAAAACTGGCAGTTTGTGACGTAGCTAGAAGGAAGAGCTGAGCAATTTTCTAAAGGAAAAGAAAGAAATAAATGAATATATTTTCCAAATAAGTAAATAAATTCTAAGTTACTTTTCTGATTAATATCTCAATACATTTCCCATGTGTGGACCTGAGGAAAAATACACTCTGCAGTAGCATCCAAACTCAGATGAGTAACTGTGGAAGTCATAGTGACAGTATTTAAAAGAACATTTTTTAAAAATATCCTGACATTCTGTATATCTTTGTATTTTCAGATTTAAACCCATGAAATTGAGTATGTCACAACCAAATAATTCCCTGACAATCAAAAATAAAATTGATCTGGCTGGCCTTTTTGCAACTGCTGAAACTGCTGCCAGCTGTGATTAAGTAATGTGTAGATCTATACCTTAGTGGAAGTTTTTAAAAGCTTGATATTTAATGTGATGTTAACTTTAGCAAATATCTTAAGCACATGTGACGAAAGAATGCACTCAAGGCTCACATAAAACTTACACTCCAAGTATTTTTCCAGATAACAAATGCATTTTGTTATCATCTCGGTAGAACCGAATTGTGGAAGGCTATGGAAATCTCAATCACTTACCATTTTTAGTGATAAGCAGTGGATATGGTGAAGAATCTGTCCAAACACTGATTCTAAATGTCAATTTGCCAAGGATGTGGTCTGGGAACCTGGTTGCGACACTCCAGATTTTTCCGGTATTTGTCTTTAAGTCATAAGCGGGATAGGCACTTCTTATTCTGGAGAGGACATTGGGTGAAATTATGTCTAAATAGGTACATATTTCAGCTCTCTTGTAACAAGAACAAAACAGAAATACTGCAATAACAACAGGACACAGAAGCTGCTAAGCGTAATATACTTTGTGCAAATACAGGGGACAATAGCAGCAGCTAAGCTTAAACTTTGTTTTGACGCTTTAGTAAGATCACATAATGTACATATAGTTACTTACTTATTAGGGAAATCGTAAGTAAAATCTTCGTGAACTTCACATGATCATTGTTAAGCTTGACCTCAATGAAGCCAAAAGGAGTTTAGGCACAAACGTCAGCGTACTGTGATCAGAATAATTTAAGCACAGCAACTATGAGGGTGCTCAAACATATGCTTAAATAACAGAGTTGTACCACAAAGCCAAGAGCATGTGCACAGACAGCTGTGACTAGGACAGCTGTTCAAAACGAATAAAGGAACATGCCGGCTATACAAAATCTTAAGTCCCTATTTTACCATGGTACTAGGATCCAACTTGAAAATCTCATTACTAAGACACTGAGTATTTAAGCAAATGTCTTTAAATGACAATAACTGCCACAGTTACTGAGCCCCTCTGATCTTATATACCATTTCCCATAAGATATATTGCCCCTCATCCTTCCAATTACCACAAACTTGCAGAAACTAATTCTCCCCGAGGTACCATTTCCTGATGGTCACAGGTATTAAAGGCTGTCAGCTGAGATTAAATTTGCTTTTTAGCTTTTTAAGCAAATACAGTTCACAGCTTCAGGTAAGGGGGTGCGTATTTTACCAACTGAGGTTTTACATTTCACTAATTGGCCTGAATATTCTAGTAGATAAATTCAAATATTCTGTACTGAGCACATTGCATTTTTTTTTGTTTGTTTGTTAAGTCAAGCAGCATTTTGTAGCTTTTGAGCTGGCAGCCCTTTATAGGATGTGTATTTCGTGCCACATTTCTCTCACATAAAATTCCTCTTTACTATGCTACCTCCTGCCTCAGGGCTGCGGACCAACTCTCCAAGCAACAGCAAGCAACAGTACAAACTCCTCTTCTGACATGTATTTCTACAGCATGAGAAGCAAAAAAAGTCTAGCTTCCAAAATTAATAATCCAATGAAGCAGCCCATTTCTTATAATAAAAAGCCAGGGGGCATGATGTTTCAGTGGGGTAAGAGGAAATGAGGCTTGACAATACCAGCAGTACATGAGATAGATTTATATCTACAGTGAAGAAATCATACTACAGTGGATGTTTTGGTGATATATAAAGCTTTCTACTATCAGATATTTCTGCAGAAAGGCCAAAAACTGAGTAAGACTGAAAACTTCACTACCCTGTCTCCAGGAGCAAATTAATGGGATGCAGGACATGAATCACCTCCTCAACTTGATGACAGTAATTTCAAAACTAAATGAACCTCATCTCTATCCCCACTTCCACCCTTTCTGTATTCCAGTATAATTTAGGTACAAAACTTTCCTTCTTAAACCACTCAGATAAAAAGACATTCAGTTCCATAGGGTTACTTATTTATGGTCACATATAATTTTGAAGGGACCAAAAGGCTTCTAGACTGAGATGCTGGGCAAAAATATACTCCTCTCATAACAAGAATTTTGGAAGTTTGGCCTCCCGTAGCATGGCTGAAGTACTACAGAAGTATTATGCGAAGAAAAAAATGAGTACTTGTCTCTCATGCTGCAGTAATTGAGCATATCCAAAAAGCACTAACTTTTCAAGGGACCTGCCCTTTCACAATGCTGTGTATTCCCATGTAGTGCGCAGTGTATCCCTGAATCATCAGAACCTGGAGGAATGCTGCATTTTGCCAGACTGAACCCTAAGACCGCCAATTCAGCATCTTCCTCTGGTATCAGTCTGACATCAAGACATATTCTAAAGCCACCTACTCTGCTATAGCTATGTCCATAGCTGTAGAAGAAACCTGATAAAGGGATTTTGGAGACTGCTTTAAAGTTGGGTATGTGTACAATGAAATGTTTCAATTATAGACTGCTACCTGTACAAATATTACCTGGAGAAAAACATGATGGGTTTCTATTTGAGCTACATGCTGGAGCTGCAAGTCTGCATGACAGAGTTTGAATTATATATATTGCCTCTCATGTATAAAATTGCTATTTATTGTGATTCTTTGGGAAGTGGAAGGATGCTCATTCACTAAGACTACATGGGTTAGTTATTTGTAAATGAGTTCTTTTGGTCTTTTTGTTTACCATGACATTTTCTTCTAAGAATGTTTTCTCTTTTATAGAGGAAAGGCAAAGTATGCTTTTATTTTTCTTTTAAAAGTTTATTTGCTGCTGAAGTACACAAAACAAGTGACTGCAAATCAGGAATGGCTTAATAAACTCATTTATTTGGGGTAAGAGGAGGGAAGAAATCAATAGCCTGTAATTGGAGTGTGAAGTTAAAGGTAGAACGATTGGACACAGAAATCTAAATATGCGGAAGGTAGTCTGCTGTATGGAATATGCCTTCATATGTCTGATGCTATTAGAATTGAATATCTGGGGCTCTGTGTGATGTACCGTGAAAAGAAAGAAAATTGAGACACGGGAATGGGTATGCTTGGAGGCTCACCACCTACTCCTGAATGAAGCTTACATATATTCACTGTTAATTTCAGGGCAATGTTCAACTGCATTTTCTTTTCTTTGGAGGGAAGCAAGCTTTGCTGACCTTGAGTACAGTCAATTCATTAAAGTCTAATTAAATTTAAAAAAGGCAGTACTCCATTTCTCACCTACTTTTGGGGAGAAAAATGCATGCACTTGTGCTAATGACTTTATAGTGTGATAAGTGAATACATACAACAGAGAATGAAGTTGCACAGATGGTCTCAAACACTGCATTTCTTATGGCTCTTGGATTTGAACACAATTTCTTTTTGTGAAGAGGATTAAGTAAAAAAGTTCAATGCCATTAAGCCAAGCTATTAGCTGTAATGGTAAACAGTAACTAAAGGAGATTTTTTCATGTGCTAAATCTGACTTTTTTAAAATCATCAGAGTATATAGTAATTCTGATCTTGCTTTTTTTTCCTTTCCAAACAGTACGTGAATTACTGTTGTCCAAGAAAGCAACACAAAACAAATATACACTAAACTCCATCAACACTTAAGAATTAAATGGACTTGTGCATAATAAAAGGGGACGGCTAAAGGAGAAAATATGTTCAGAATTAACATTATTTAATTTTTAAATAATGTTTAAAAGAGATATTTAAATATTTAAAGAGATATTGGAATTATGACACTGTTAAGAAATCCAGGGATAACCAATCCACTTAATATAAACAAGGAAAACGTCACGTTTGGCTGAGTGAAGTTTTTTCATTACTTACTTCCCCACTGCACTGCAAAAAGCAACTGTGTTTTCATTACTCCCTTGATTCGCTTCAACCAGCTGGATAGACCAACTTGCAGGCTAAAAATACCAAAAAGAATCCAGAAGAAACAGAGCTCAGTTAGTCAGATAACAGAAAAAGAACATGCATAAGGTTAACTTTACATACATTACCATGAGAAATAACCTTCATACCTTATCATCACTTCATGGACTTGAAGGAGCTCCAAATAAGCACAAATAACCCCATGGATTTTGATTGTACTCTTAATGCTTACAGAGACAAAACAGAAAGACACATAGCATCACCTGCCAAGTTTTTTTTTTTTTTTTTTTTTTTTTTCCCTCCTTGTAAAACATAAGGAATGCCCCACAAAGCTATCAAAATTCACCTACTGTCAGACTGCAGATTATTCTAAATGCAAAAGATGTATGCTTAGTTTACCAAAGGGAGAGGAGGCAAAATGAAGCTCATGCTGCAGTGAGTTTTAATCCTTAACTCTTCCCTTTCTGCCCTTGCAGGAAGCTCAAGGTTCCCTCAAACTTCCCAAGCCTTTCAGGTAAGCACATAAGACAGACAACAGGAAGCCAGTGTATTCTGTCCGAAGGGGAAATATCCCTGGGTACTTTCTTTCAACTTTGAGAGAACAGGTCTCAGCTTTTATCTTGAGTCAAAGCACAACCACAACTATTTGCCATAGCACACTTCATGACCTCCAGGAAAGGCTTTAATATTATTGTATCTGCAAGCCCATTCTACATTCTACATATGCATATTGTGACTCGAAGCCCAACTGGAACGCTCATCTTAAACTCCTCTAGAAAGATGAGCAAATAACAGCATGGAGCTTAAGAGGAAACTGAGATATGGGACAAGATGGATTTCTCCCATTTTATTAATAAAAATATGAGTTTTTTTCTGGTCAGAGAAATGTAATATATCTGAAAAGGAGGAGGTTGGGGAATTATTACTAATGGGGAAAATAGAATCAGAAGGAATGAGGTCACATATCCTTTATATATATATATATATCTTTATTATATATATCCTTCATTCTTGATACTAATTTCATTTAATATTTTCATTAACCACAACAGCATAAGATTTAGGAGAGTGCTAATGAATTTTAAAGACAATAAGGGGGCAACATCGATACAAGGAAAAATTGGAATATCTGGTAGGATAACCCTGAGGCTTGGAATAATAGTATGAAATTAAATTCACTAATACAGTGTCATAGGTTTTAAGTCCCTGATGCTAAGAACTGCCTAAAAGTTATTTATGAAAGGTCCTTCAAGAGTCACTGGAGAAAATAAGAACTCTACCATTTTAGTTTTTTCAGCCTTGTTACACACACCTACAGTAGGCTCTGAAATGTATTCTAATAGAGGTCAATGTTCCAAAGTGATAAATGATGAGAGCATGAATGGGCTCGCAATGAAAGAAAGAAAAAAAAAAAACCACTCACTTTCCTGGTCACACATATATCATGGTAGGTACTTCCATAAAAAGATATTTTTACTCTAGACCTACTCTAGAAAGTCTTCATGTGGGATATTGTGTGCAATACTTGTCATTTATATTCCAGAAAAGGAATTAAACTAGAAAAAATGCCAGGAGGCATTGCTATTGCTGTCACTTGTGAAGGAACTCTAAGCTGTAGCAGGAGGACAGCTCCGTGGGCACAGCACGGATGGCTGAGAAAGAGCAGTTGCTGCAGTAAGGGCACAAAGAGAGCCCAGAAGACTCACTAGTGATGAGGTGTCATAGGGCACAGTCTTCCTCACGCCCTGCAAGAGCTGTCCTTGACACGGCAGAGGCTTCAAGAATGAAGCCCTGGCCCAGGTCTCCTGCTGCAGTGAGCATCTGGTACCTCCTCTGTGGGGTAGGGCGGGAGCAGCATCACTGATGGGAGTTGGGCGCTGGTTGGGGTGCTGATCCGCCAGGTGAAGAAGCTGCAGGAGGTCAGCTTCTGAAGGGAGTGGGGAGCAAGAGTGGCAGGTGTTCAGGGCCAGATGCACTCAATGGCTTCTTTACCTGAGTCTTCACTACCAAGGTCTCCTAGGTCTTTGTGCCTACAGTCAGGATTCAAGGTGGAGGGGAGCAACTAGCAGTGGATAGGGATCACATTAGGGATAAATTTAGAGAATCAGTTTGTACCAGTCTATAGGACCAGATGGGTTACACTCAAGGGTGCTGAGGAAACTGGCCTATGTCTTTTCACAGCCACTCTAAATTATCTGTGAAAGGTCATGGAGATTACAGAAAGTGTTTGATGCCTGAAAAAAAAAAAAAACAAAACTGGTATTCATCTTCAAAAAAGATCCGAAGGACAACCTGGGGAATTATAGGCTCAGATGAGGTCAGCCTTACCTCAATTACTGGGAAAATCATGGAGAGAATTCACTTCAAAACAATATCTGGGCACAGGTCATTGGCACTAGTCAGCTTAGATTCACAAAGTAGAAATCAGCCCTAATCAGCCTGACTGCATTTTATGATAAAATGACTGGATTTGTGAATGAGGGGAGAACAGTTCAACTCTAATAAGGTTTTTAATACTTACTCCTACAGCACACTTGTATCCAGGCTGGAACATGACAGACTGAATGGGTGGACAAGCAGGTGGGTAAACAATTAGTTAAACGGTGAGGGCAGTGGCTAATGGGTTATGATCTATCTAGAGCCTAGTTAGAAGTGGAGTCCTGTAGAGATCTAAACTGAGACCCATTCTGTTCAACACTTTTATCCTTAATCTAGAAGAAGTGACAGATTGCACTCTCACATGACATCAGACTGTGAGATCCAATCAATACACCCGAAGGCCATTAAGAGGAGCCTCGACAGGCCTGAAGAACGGACAGCTTTAAATCTTATGATCTCAGTATGGCAGATGGTCAAGCATTGTCCCTGGGAAGGATGAACCCCTGCAATGACACAGGCTGGGCCTGACTGCTGGGGAGCCGCTCTGCGGGGGCCATAGCAGGCAGCGAGCTGAGCACCAGCCAGCAGTGGCCCTGGCAGCAGAGGTGACCGAGAGCCTCCTGGCTATGTGCGCAGAGGCACAAGAAGTAGGCGATGGAGACAGATCATCCTCCTTTACCTGGTTCCCTCCAGAGTACTGAGTTCAGTTTTGGGTCTACCAATATACAAGTTCTCAGTGAATCAGCACTAGCTGAGCAGAGGGACACTGCTATAGTCAGGGTGGAGCACCTGTTCTTGAGGATAGGATGAAGGAGCTGGGCTGGTTTGGCCAGACCCCCACAGAAATATCAGGACAACTGCTACAAAAGGGAGAGAGCTAGTCCAACTACTCAACGGACCTCACATATGAAGAAAATTTAGAAATTGTCTATTTCGGCTGGAAAGCTATCATCATTTTTTAGAATAGCCTTCTATCAGTCTCATGGGTGAAAAACTTACTTTTTCCATTAGTCTTTGAAAAAAATAAGAAGAAAATTATAAAAATTTGGACTAACACTAATAGAATAATATTGTACAGTGGAGGAGGTCCTCCTCCCACTTTCTATTTCTCAGTGAGGCTAACGACCAGTTCTTACTAACGTAGCTGGTTTATTACAAACCCTTGTTCTATTTTTTTTCATCTTGCCACATTTCCAACAGTTCTAATAGAAATGGCCCATCCTACATGCCTGCATTCACCTTAAAAAAAAACCCAAACCCTTGAATTCATATAAAATTAGGATAAAAGTCAGATCCTTTTGAAAACTAATTACAGGAAAAACACAATAACATCTGTTAACAAAGGTCTTTCATACTAGCCTGGTTCTAATATTCAGCTAGCAACAGCTAGCTGATAAGTAATCACACAAGCAGCTTGAAATCTGGGGAAAATGGGTCTTTGGGGGTTTTTTTTCCAGCTCTTTGCATTAAAGATTTCCCAAATTTATCCATATTCCATGGGGAAGATAACAGTGAATAAATGAGAATTTAAGAAAAAAGAAAAAAGGCTAAAATTAAGAAAAAATGAGACTGGGAAAAGACATTGAATGTGACGCAGAAGAAAAATGTGTGAGGAGCGGAAAACTGCAACTGAGAGCTCAGGAATGAGGAAGAGAAAAGAATTAAGCAAGGAGGAGGCCAGAGAGCAGGAAAGGAAAGATAGACTGGCTGAGAGGAGATAGTTATGCAATCTGAAATCCATAGCTTGAAATAGGACATGATAAAGTAATTATTAAACAAGAGGAAAAGGGGCTTGAGAGAGATGAAGCAGGAATCCTGACCCTCTCCTGCAGATGGAACTGAACAGAGGAGTTGTCTGTCTCATCACGGTTTTGGCTATTAGCATTCAGCAAGTCCCAATGACAAACAGACGTCTAGTAGACTAGTGCTACTCTATATAGAGGACGTTATATGCCATAGCTAATCACAACTCAAATCAGTCCTGCTCAGAGAGGTAAATGTAATAGACATATAGCACCAACTCTGTTGATGAATCATAAAGTTACAATAAACATAGACTCGGTTTTGTCACTACTGTTTTCAGGTGTCCAGAAGCCTGAACTTCCCATTGCGCGTAAAGCTAAAATACTGATTGTATGAATACTCACTATTTTTCAACAAGGCCCTAGTCTCTAACTGCTGTATAGATCTGAAGAGTGTGCAGTGAGTGAGACAGAGATTTGAGTATAGGTGATACTATACTGAACTGGTGATATGAGGGATAAAGTAGCAGAGCGTAGCCCTTGACTACTCGAATCTCTCTCTGGCCCATCCACAGATTTCTTATGTGGTACTAACCAAGTCACCTGAACCATGTTTCCAAAGTAGAGGCAGTAATTGTGTATTCCTCATTTGTGGAGTGCTCAAACTGAAATCTTGAAGCTCAGCATGATGACTACTCACTGCAGCAACAGAAGCCGGTAATTGAAAGACTTCTGTGAAGAAGTGGATGTTGCTAGCTATTCTGAAAACATTAGGTCCTCAATATGTTAGATGGAGCTGTCAAAGCTACTGGATACTTTTTAGGCTACATTTTATTTCTCTCTCCAATACAGAGAAAAAATATCTCTTCTCACAAAAATTTTACAAAGACAGTTTCTTAATGTTTGTGGTACATCTGATCTGGTAGTGACAAGTCTACAAAAAAATAATGAGGTTGCCTTATTTCATGGGACATATTTTGAACAGCACACATTAAATAATGCCTAGGGTCATACAACTGCATCCAGGAGCTAAGGATCATGATGACATCATGTATTCCTTATATCTTCATTTCATTATGGTGACTATTTCAGCTTGGATAATTATGACCTATCTGAATGCTAAGCTCTGTGTTTCAGCATTCTGTTTCAGCAGCTCTAGAGCTGTGGTCACATCTTCTACAATTCAGATGCACCACTCACCCAACCTAGCTTCACCGGTCTCTGTTTACTCTCCTGGTTCTGTGATCCACTTTTCCAGCCATTCTGCTGGTGAAATCCAGCATAAACCCTGTCCCTCCCAGCCCCTCTCGTCTTTTCCAAAACTTCCAGTCGAGTACTTTTTTCATGCTTCCCTCTCCTAACCTTTCACTGTTATTTCCCCTCTCTAACTGTCTCTAAGTTCACTTGCCAGCACATTGCCCTGTCCGCTTTCTCTCCTACTATGGCCGTCGCTCTGTGAAAGAATTCCTGTGACTACACTGATTTTTCTGCTACAAATTAATTCTCTCCTTTCTCCCATTTCTCCCACCTCTAGCTAAAGAACTTGAATATTTCCACAACTTAATCCAACACTCCTACACATTCAATTGTAGTTGCCCTTAACTCACTCCTTTCTTTCCTCCCTTGTAATTCTCTCCTCCTGTCACAGAAACATTTGTGCCTGTTCCTGTAGTCTCTCTCTTCATCCCACGCTACAATCTAATCTCTTCCTGATCATTTATACCCCAATATTTTATACTCTTCTCCTTGAAACTTTGTTTTCACCATGATGCCAGCATGCTCTTGTTTCCCTGAGTTTAATAAAAAAAAAAAAAATCCAAACTATCCCTGCCTGAACCAAAACACAAATGACCCAGCTTGTCTCTCCACTAATAATCTCCTCCTTTTCCCATACTCATCACTAAACTTACAAAATATCATGTCTAAGTTTAGTCTCAAGAGTTCCTCTCCTCAGATGCATTCTTCCCACACTCACCATCTGTCTAGGTTTGCATATGTTTACATCTGCAGGTTTCCCTAGGCACAGAAGCAAGTCAATCAAGTGTCTCTTCCCTCTTGCTTTAAGATGCTGTGATCTCTGGAGTTAAAAGCAGAAGGTGAGCTAAAAACTGTCTTCTAGTATTCATGGTGCAGAGGTATCCTATAGCCTATTTAAGGATTCCTATAATGATTTAGGATGTTAGCAAGGACAAGAGGAAAGGGAGGGTTTATCATTTTTCTTTTTCTTTCTCTCTGACAGGATTTTGAAAGAAGAGGAAAAATGTGAAGAAATATACTATCAGAGAGAGATGTGGAGGCCGGGAAGACATGGTTAATAAGAACTGCACAGCCAGCAAATGAGTCATGGTGGAAGAGGGGTGGTGGGGGATGATAAAGTATTTGCTTCAGAAAGACATGTAAAATCAGAGTGTATACTATAGGATCCAGCTTCTGCAGCTCCAGTAGGGATATTTATTTTTTAGAAAAGAATGATATATGCACACATAGGCACAAGCATAACAGGGTGAAGGCAGGTCACTGTATGCCATCTCCCTCAGGATCAGGATATGTCAGCCAAAACAGACACACAGAAAATAATCTGCTTAAACATAAAAACAAATCCTGCATAGTGTATTGTTATTTTGAATCTCGGTTTTTTTATCAGATCATATAGATGTTATTATACTAGCTCTTTCAAACACTCACATTTCGGTCTATCCTCTGTTGTAGCTTTATGGTTCAATGATCCAACTAATTGCAATGGTTAAAATGCACATTACTGATTATATCCTAAATTACTAGGGCATTCTAGACCATAATCTAGATTCTCAGATGGTGTAAACTGGCAGGTTGCTATTAAAGTAAATGAAAATGTCCACTATATGCTAGGTGAGGAACTGGCTCGAATATTTCAAAATGAAATAATGTCTTTTTCATGAGTAGATGGCAGAGATGTGTTGGCACTTCAAGTATAAATTGGGTAAAACGTGAATCAGATAGAACACAGATTCTGCCAGTAAAAAGTCCTCATTAGCTAGACAGAGCAGGCATCTTCCTTTCAAAAGTGATTTTTTATGGTCTGCTGGGTTCTCTTACGATATTAGAATCAAATGAAGGGGATGTTTGGAGGTTTTCATGCTGCATAAACCTCTCCTACTAATCATGTACTGTTTGAGGGCACCCTTCTTGTAAGCATATACAAATACTACAGGAAATACTGACTGCTAAGGAATCAAAAGTTGCACAATTAATTGAAAACACACCTGTCTCTTTCCTGCATCTCTGTATCTCTAGAGGGAACAAAGAGTAAATTCAAAGGCCACTGAATTAATCCGATGTCTCACAGGTGCTTTCAACCAGTTGAGTAAAAAGCTACAGGACAAAACCTCTCCACAGGACAAAAAGGTTTCATTCCCTAAGGTATTACTGCTTTCTCTTTCTTCTGTTCTTTACATGAAGTGTTTCTAATCCATATTGCGTCAGTGGGAGTAAATACACAAAGTGCAAAGACACAGGCAACGAGGATCAAGAACTTTAAATGCTATTAAGATCAACAAATGTAAATACCTCTCTGTTCTGTCCAGAGCTGCTGGGCCAGATGGGTCCTATGTTTAATATTCCTGAGGTGTTGGTTAAACAAGCTTCACCATTTCCACTTTCATCTCTCACTCCTTGTCCAAATGGATAGTTGTCTAAAAAGACAGGATATTGAGCATCTACATTGTCAAAGCCTATCTGAAAATTCAGATTTTTATTGCCTCTTTCCACATTAGAATCAAATCCACTTGCAGCTGGAAAGACACTATTCCTTCTGTAGATTTCTTTTTCTTCACTGTATGGGTAGGAATCTACCATAGAGAAACTTCTATCATGGGGCAGGAAAGAAGATCTAAAGCCAATCACTGGTGATGCTGTGCCTTGCTGCCAATGAGAGGAAGGATATCCAGCGTGATGTGGAGGTTGCGCTGTCACATCCAAACCAAAGATGTCCGCCACGAAAAAACTTTCTTCAGGATGATGCAAATGTGATGAACCATAAAAAAATATTTCATTTCTAACTTCATCAGCTACTTGATCAAACCCTAGTCTGACCTGTCCGGCAGAACCGGAATGGAACAGCGAATAAGAAGCTTGGTCATCAGCATGTTCATCAGGAAATTCATCTTGTGAGAAAGGTGCTGTCCCAAAATACGCCATGGCTGATTCTCTTCTTCGGTCTCGATGTCCTCAGAGGAATTTTACAGGAGTTCCTGGGTCAAACGGGTAATGCTTCAGAACTGGAGCTACATACTGACTGAAATAAGGAGAAAAATAATAGTTAAACCAAAAAATATATCTAGCAAATTTTCAATTCTTTACTTCAGAGCTTTCTCCACAGCGTATTAAGACATTCCTTATCTGAAGAATAAACATTTTTTCCACCTAATCCTTATTTTCAGCCTTAAAATTACCTCACTCCCATCCTGATTGCTAAATAATACTGACAGAATGCCTGGAAAAATTGAACAAAAATACCAGCTCTCCCGATCATTAAAGAAACAATTTCGTTATTATTCACAATATGTTATATGGGTATAGAACACTTTAAAATTACAAAAGAGACATGTAGCAGAGCTTTATACTGAATGTCACCTTAACTGAAATTTTATTCATGTCCCCTTGTCTTTCCTGTGCCTCTGAAAACTTCCTCAAATTTCTCTTCTCCTAGCACAGACAGGTGAAGAAAGAGGTTAAGCAAATGAAAGAACAGGGCTGAAACAGAAGACTTGCCTCTCCACTTAGTATTCAAAGACCACCCAGGAAGCTTGCACACGGCATATAAATCAAAACAAAAATAAGCCAATTTCAGCATGGTTTTTCCTTTTATAAAACCAATATTTCTTCAAAGCCTGAAGTTATCTCTCTATTAGTAAATTAACAGGACAAGGCAGGGGCTCCTGCAGTGGCTTAGCATCATTCATGCTGTTAAAAGCATGCTCCCTGAGACGATTTTGGCATTTGCCAAGTTATGCTCTCCTGGGCATGATTCAGATGGACAGCATGTACCGGATACTACTCCCAGTAGGAATGAAGCTACCTTTTCTAGGAAGAGACCTGAGCTCTAAGGACATGATCAACTCTGTGCTGCTTACCCTCAAGGCCTGTTAAATTTACTAGCAGAGATGTAATCTAAAAACAGAAAAGGCGCCCAACAGCAGTACCACACAATGTACAAAATTGTGTTGGGGACTTTACCACATAAAAGTAACATCTGATTTAATAATTTAGTAAAAAAATGCATTCCCTAGCAGAGAAAAAGAATACTACTGAGATGAAAAGTGCTCTCAGATATTACTTAAACTTAGTGCCACAAATAGCTTTTCCAATACGTCCCCAAGATCTACACTGTGTTAGCTTAGATAATAGAGCCTTACAATGAAAATCTATATTACAGCAGAAGGTATTCACCACAGTTTTATGTACTTTTGTTTTATTTGAAATCAAACTTCAGCCTCCTGGCACTCAGTCAGGAAAAAGAAATGAAATGTTAAATAGGCTGAAATTAACTCTCCAAGTTATTCTCATCTATTCTTGAAGAACTCTACTCTGATTTCACATAATGATGCTTCAGTTTGCATTGGCTCTGTTGAGAAAAGTATTTGTGAAATTACACTAAGCCAGATAACCAAAATGACATATACCACTCAGGCTGAAGCTCTGCACATCGGACTTCTCTTACAAATTACAAGTCAAATCCTACACACTTCTCTCAGAGTGAATCCTGTATTTCACCTATTTTTTGGATGAAGATGACATCCTTTCTCTTGTAGAAAAAAAGATGAACAAACATCAAATTAGCTTCTCTTTTTTTTAACTAAATTGTCCTCATCTAGAAATTCCCCTGCTCCCCATTTTATACACAATAGGTATATAAAAGAAAGAAAAGGAAAAATAATATTTCTATTAATTTGAAAGAGAAATTTTTACTCATTTTTTTTCTCCTTGAAAATTGGAATGTTTCCGGAAAAATAGAAGAGAAAAGAATGATCTCTCCCTCCAACCTCACCTTCATTAAAAAGCAGGGGCTGCATGGAAGCCTATAAAAGAGGACACAGAAAACATAAGACTTCTAATACATATCCAACTGTTTCTAAAATATTTTCTTTACAGTTTATATGAGTTCTATGGTACTATAATGATATTAGACATATCTGATAGCTAGCCCTGCTTATTACATGACTAAGGCTTTTATGTGTGACATCACATTTCTTAGACAAATGTTTACACAGACACCCCCCCCCACATTCTATATATGAATGTTTACCTCCCTTAGTCTCCACACTTTTCAGAACTTTTGCTTTTCTAGATTTTTTTTTTAAAGTCAGACACAGTGCCAGAAGTTGGAAATAGGGTAGTTTCTACTACCCTATTCTACTCCCCTGGACTTTTTTCAGTGGAAAGACAAGTCCCCATGATTTGACTATGTAATGCAGCACTCTCACTCTCTGAGTTCAGACCACTGTAAAGGGAGATCCAGCTAAATGGCAGAAACATGTATAGCATTGCTTGTAGTACAAAGTCTCTATTATACATGTATATATCTAAAACTGACCACTCAGACTCAGCACATCGTGTTGAAAACCCCTGTTGTAAGACTCACTTGTTATGCTTAGTAAGATTAGGCTCTGTATTTGGGCCAACTCTCCATCTTCCCTGAAACACCACCTAAGCTTCAGGAAAGGATTTGGCTCTTTGCCAGCTACGATTATTGCATTTGAATCACATAAAAGGCACTGACAACCTTTAAGATTCAAAATTCACAAATGAGGGAAAAAAAAAACCTGTTTAAAAAAGCTTCAAGGTTCATTTTCTTTGTCTCATGGTTTGTGAACTCAGACGTTGGAGTTTTCTTTTTTTTTTTCCTTCTCCTCACTTTTGCTTCTTTTATTCCCCCTTCCCCTGTATATATGAAGATTTCCTTTTTTATTTTAAGTGTCAACTGTTGTTTTCACATAATCAAATAATTCTGGCATCTGCTATTTTAAGAGACGATCCCATCACACTGTAAAACTGTTCATACAAACCAAACAACTTCACAGCCTCGCACAACGGTCACAACACAACAGCTGACGTCCAAGCCCACAGAAACACCTCTTCCTCCAGCACAGGCACCGGCATTCTAACAATGAGGGCACTCGGTGCGCTGTGGGCTCTGCTTTCGCATTTTACTGGGACCCAGAAGTACCCTACCGGGCCATTTGCTAACCGGTAAGAATATCTGTCGCAACCTCTTACCTGAAACACATAATTTGTTGGAAGAATACACAGTCGCCTATTTCTTCCTGCTCACAGTCACGCTCCGATGACCTACGTGCTTTCAATAGCAAGTGGGCGTAACTAGTTCATCAGAAGCCTTCCTTCCTGTTCGACCGGTTTGCTAAGGAATGATTCTTTCCCACATCTTCCTTCAGGGAAATTTCCAGCATAGGTAGCAATAGAAAGGTAACAGCTTACTTGCGGTCCTCCTCATCATTTGGGAGCCTTACTCTTTTTTTTCCCTTAATATGGTGGTAGATAATCTCAGACTTACAGTACAAGTACCAAGCATGCTTACAATAACAAGACAGTTTCTCCAAGAAGATTTGGCTCTTAGGAAGGCTTCTACATTACAGAAGGGTCCTGAACTATTTCTCTTCTCCATCTTCAAGCCGTTTCCAGCGAGCTGGCCCTGAGGGTCAAGGCTTCTTAGTTCTGCTCTCAGGAGAGAAAGAAGGTAAACCTATTGCATGGCAGAGAGGCCCTCCAGCTTTGGCCCTTCACTATGCAGTCCTAGGACAGTCTAATAGTGAAAACAACCTTCCTGAGGCTGGGAGGTTTCCCAAAGACTGATGAAACCTTTGCCCTCTGTGGAGGGCCTGCTGCAGAGTGACGGACATACTCCTGCAACACGAGCAGCCCAGGACTCCCCATAAAAGGGAGCAGAGGGAGGCCCAACCTTGAGGGAGCTCCCTCAGGGACCATCTGCCTCCACATTTCATACCATTCCTTAAAAAGGTATAGGCTTCCTGACTGAAGTGGCTGTTCACAATTTGCACAAAATCCCAATCCTAAATTGTCCCAGGCAGGAAAATATCCTCCCAGAGGGTGAGGGAGCTAGGATAAACAAAACAGCATTTCAGCTATAAAAACTCAGGCAGTAATACTGAACAGATTAGAATAAATCATTTAAAGTTAATAATTAATTGCAGATATCTTACATCTGATAACAAACTGAGCAAAAGAATTTGATAAAGCATTATGGGGAAAATTCTGCCCTTCAAAGTACTGCAAATGCTGACAAGGATGTCATGGTGATTTAAAAGCATTTAGGCAAGGACAAAACTTCAGTTGTTGAAAGGTGACAAGTTTTTCCTCATACGTTCTCAAACCCCTAAAAAGTCAAGGGGCTCAACAAACTTCTTGGTGGTGTTTACGCTGCACTGTAGTCATTACCAGTGATTATTGTGAAGTGATGCTGAAGGAGGGGAACACACCAATTTCAGAAGCTGCCATTTCAGAATTTATGGCAGCATGACTGCATGTTGTTGTTTCATCTCACAGTAACTGGATATTATAAAACAAGGACAATAAAAACGGAGACAATGTGCACGGAAAGAGTTTGTATTCCCATGCAAACATGGAAAGCTATACACGTAATGGGAACCAACACGGGACGCCTCTGTGTCTCTCCACAGTGATTTCCAGAAAGTTAGGAAGTTTCGGTTTGTTTTTTTGAAAACCCAGAATGTTTTCACTATTTTAATTAGGCTTGAAGATGGTCATTGTTTTTCTGCTTTCTGTTTCTGATCTAAAGAGCAGGCAGGAGGCTGCTGACTCACTTTCTTCGCTAAAGCCCTCCTGAACTACCAAGAACCTTGCCCTCTTCTTTCTTCTGGCACCTGGAACATCGTGTCTAGAGACCAAGCTTTAAATCAGAGCCTCCCTACTGGCATGCCTCTCTCTCTCTCTTCGGTTAGATGCTCTCACTGCTCCACCAGCTGGTAGGAATCTACATTTCACTAACATTAAAGACACATCATTTGATTAGCTGCGAATGGCTTTGTATGAATTATCCCTGATAAAGAGCAAAGCTGCAGGTAAAGAGCTCGCTCCTATACTCCAAAAGAAAACACAGCATGTTCAGCGAGCTCTTGGATCTCAGTCTCATTTCACACACACATTTTAGAGCATTCTGCACCCTCCATACGGCAGGGATGTGGCTAAATTTTTAAGTATAACAGGTTTGCAAAAGAATCCATGGGGCCATAAACTGAACTTAACACAGAGTCAGTGAGGAAACTGCACCATTTTATAACAAATCAGAAAGTTCATGTTACTGTTCTCCAGTGCCACCTACTGTCATTTCTCCAAAACTGGGATGCAAAAAAACCCCGGAGATCACATCAGGCACAACAGCAATTAAGCTCTTGTCTGGCTACAATAAATGGCATCATATTTATCACCATCACTGTCAAATATGGCCCCTGGCAGGAGGTTACCCTTTATGAGAAAGATTCATGATGGCTGAGACCATGCTTGTGGGGGATGCTCCATTACTTCTCTTGGATCAGTGCTTTAAACTACTGCTGCACCACGGCAAAGACAAAGCATCAGCAAAACTGCACCCCTATGTTACTGTTTTCTTTTTTTTTTTTTTTTTTTTGGGATGCCACAACCCTTTTCTTATTTTTTCTTTCTATTTCACAACCCTCATAGAGCAGGAATTACGCTTTCTTACCTGTTTGTTTGGAGAACACCCAGAAGAGTAGATGCTACTTGAAAGAACTAAAGACAATAGCAAGGAAACACAATACACTAGTTGAGTCAGTATGAAACGATTAATCACTAAAGGAATCCTTTATTGTAAAGGGCAAAAAGGACTTTTAAAATGGTGAAAACACTCCTCACCCTCTATTTATTAACAGAGAACAAATCAGGAAAAAGAGGGGGTGGGTGGGGTAGAAGTGTCGCCTTTCCAGAGTGAGAAATAGAAAGCGTTTTATGTGGAACACATTCTCACAGGCTCTGACAACTACGTACAATATACTAGGTTACCAACACCCTCCTGTTGTTTGAAAATGCTGTTGCAAAAGACCTACCTCTGTAGTCTGCCCACACAGGCTAGCCATGACTAAATGCAGACTGTGGATTTTAACCTCTCCTTCTATTTGAACACCTTTTGTACTTTGATCCTGTAAAAGGAACAGTATGCTCTACCATACAGAATTGTTTTTGGAACCAACAATGACACTAGCTTCAAAAGATCAAACTGCTGAGAAAATTAAGTGCTGAAATGGAAAGCAGACTCATCACAGGCATCCTAAAGCACAGCTAAAGACAGACAGCAATGCAGATCAAAATATATATGCATATAAACCTAATATACATTAGGTGACCTAAGAAAGGAGCTTAAGTGCATCAGAAAAAAAGGCAAGTAACTCCCAAAGCTGAGGAGTGCTTTGTTCAGACTGCTTTTGAAATTTCATTTTGTGTTCTTTTCTTCCATTTCTCTTACCTTTAGTGATTTTTCTACTATGTTTTCATATGCTGTTCCTTCCACCTCCTCATTCTAGTGCGCCTGTTCAATGGCTTTCTGTGAAATTTCGCTTTGTCATTCCAGCACTCTCAAAAGTGTTTACTGACCTTCTGTAAAATTGTTCATATCATACACTGTACAAATATATATACACAAAACCCCATCTTGTGATAGCGGCACATTGTTAAGACAAGCTCCCTTAGCAACAACAGCAGGTTTTCCCATATGGAAAATTTAGCGAGCTGGTTCATCACCATTCCTGAGACCCCCTCACTGTGCATGGGTCCCTGCAGGGACTTCTGGGGCCAAGAGAGGACAGAGAAGACCCTCAAAGACCCTGAACTTGAGCCTGGGTGACCCAGCCAAGGTGACTCTGCTATTTCAGCCTCACAGAATTACCCCATACTGCCCCAGGAAGCTGTTAATATTATGATTGCCTTGAAGAGGGCCTAAGCTGGGCCTTAAAGCCAGCTGCTGAGCAGCTCTAAAAGAGGGAAAGAGCAGTGGTGACAAAGACATGCTTGTTCTCCTCCTTGGTTTTGCTGTGAACTGACCTTTGGTTCATGTGACATACCAGGTCAGTGGCTGCTGAAAAGTATCAAACAAGGTGGCTTTTTATTCTGATCAAGTAGGATTGAATCCTTTTCTCTGAACGATGACATGAATAGCTTCAGTGAAACCAGTGGAATTATACCAACGTAGATCTAGCCTAACATCTGAATTAGCTCTCCTGCCTTTATCAAAGAAAACACATTAGTAGCTGTTCAAGCATAACATAGGCAACCTAAGGTCAAAATAAAAGCTCGCTTACACTGTTATTAACTTTGTCTCATCTTGCATTTCCCCTAAGCTGCTTTGCTTATATGCACAGTACTGCACACAGTGCAATACTACAGCATCTTAAGTAATGCAATATTGCTGAATTTTCCCTAATTCTTGCACCCAGCTTGCTTCTTGCATCTCACTATTTTAATTTCACCATATAATTGCTCACAGTACGAATGAAACTTCAAGTATAGAAATAAACGGCTTTTGCAAAGATTAGTGGCTGTATATGTAATTTCTAAACCAACTCAACAGCATTCCTTATATGCAACTAAGGAAATAAAGCATCTGCTGAGATAGCTAATTTGACTGCATACTTAGGTTGCCAATGCACGCCAGCAAAGCATTCATTATTGTTTTCATTAAAACCTTACCTGTAGCATGAAAGTCAACAATAATTTACTTGAGTTTTCACATAAATAATGCAAAGGTACTGCTTACCTCAACAATACACTTTTCTGCAGATCGCTATGTGAAATTAAGACCACAGCAACCCTACACCACGACTGGAATCAGTGGCTGGCAAAAGAGGTATCTGCTGTGCCCAGAATGTCATGCTTCATTTCTCACCCCAAAGTACCTTCCCTGTCAATAGCAACTGCACAGATGATTCTTAGAAGAGCTGCTACTCTCTGTTGCATCAGACCTGGACTGGTTAGGTACAGTTAAAGTGGCTTAAGTGATATAATCTCAACAGAGAAAGAAGTTCTGCAGCTCTATACATATATACTACAAAATGACATCAAAAGTACAGACAACACTGTATCAGCCATGGCTTTGATTTGTGTTCCGATTTGTATTAGTTGGAGCAGGCCAGGCAACCATTACTCTGCTTCTCCTTCTGCAGCCTTCCCTCCTTGCTGTCTTCTTCTAGTGCAGTAATAAAATGGTGCCGAGTGGGGCGTCTGAAGACAGCAGCAGGATGCTTCACATGAGAAGCATCAGAGCGGATGAATCAGAGGGCAGCTTGTGAGGCCTAGGCAGGGGCGGGTGGAAAAAAGAGAAAATTGTGATGCAGCAGGGATATCCCGGGGGAAAAGGAGAAAAAGGATTCGGTTTGTGGATTTGAAAGAAGGAATCTACAGTATTACTTTGCATAGTCATCTCTGTGGTTTGCTGATGCCTTCCAGAGACAAGTCCTCAGCTCACAGTGAGATTAGATCATCTGGGAAGCAATGGGTTGTTAAAGAAGAAGAGGCAAAAGCAGCAAAGTTCTTCCCACTCAAAAGCCCTGGAAACTCCTTATCCAAAAGATTCAATAGTCTTTACCTAGACAGTGATTTCCTGATACTTTTTGGGAAGATGACTACTAAAAAGAAACAAATGGTACCATCCATGACTATGGCCCATTAACAGGTAAAACCACCATGTGCTGATCACATGAATGCATGCAAGGATAGAGACACCTTCCACCACAGCTGCGGGAGAAGATGAAAAGGGGAATGTTTTTAGATTGAGTATTTTCCCTATGCTTGGCACTGATCTCCTGTCACTCCTGCACCACTAGACTATATCTACCTTACTTATCTCTCATTTTAAGTTCATTTGCAAATTAAGAAAATTGTGTTTAGTAGAAATTTTAGATTGTTTAATATGTTCCTTTGTAAAAGTAGCACAACTATCTCATCTCTTTCCAGAGCAAGTGTTA
The DNA here is from genome assembly GCA_003342815.1 of Eudromia elegans. Classification (NCBI taxonomy): domain Eukaryota; kingdom Metazoa; phylum Chordata; class Aves; order Tinamiformes; family Tinamidae; genus Eudromia; species Eudromia elegans. The sequence goes on from PTEX01000076.1 coordinate 2,568,864, forward strand.
AACTTACCAAATCAATTTGATCCCAAGTCTGGAAACAGCAGATTGCACCATTCAGTGCTGGTAGCATCACTGCAGAATCTATCCTGCTTCAAAGCTCTGAATCTGAGACACCGGAGCTGAAACTGGAAATCTGCAGTGTTCAGGTTGAACATGAGCTTGGGATTAGCCTAAAAGCAAAGGAATACACAATTCACTGTAAGTTTGGTTCCATGATTTTTATTTATTTTGGAGGAGGAGGAAGAGTTTTAGAACACTCAGAAGAGCAAACAGTCCAATCTGATGCCATAGCTGGAGAGACTTAATTAATTAACTAAATCAATAGAATTTGAACACAACCGACATGCAGGTGCTGAGGTATCACCTTGCAAGGCTGTCCATTGTCCTCCAGGATGTGACCTAAAATAAAATATCACATTGTACCATACTAACATACTCTTCCTTTGAGCCCTACTGTTGTAACATAGTATAATCAATTGCCAATTCAACAAGAGAAAGCAAGGGCATGGCCAAACCCTTTGGTAACATGAGCTACAGAATGGAGTTGTTCCCTGCCAATGACACCAAGAATATGTATTGTCCAAATATCCTATCCTTTGTGACTATAAAAGTTAATGTTACTATGACTGTAAATAATCACAGATAGAAGAGGTCTGTACTGGAATTTGAGAACATTGCATGGTTTTATCTTTGGACCAAAATAAGCTTCATCCACAAAACTCTCTGAACATATGCACCTATCTATGTCTGCCTCATCCCAGAATCACAGAATGGTTGAGGTTGGAAGGGATCTCTAGAGATCATCTAGTCCAACCCCCCTGCTCCAGCAGGGACCCCTAGAGCACGTGGCACAGGGTGGTGTCCAGGCGGGTTTGGAAGATCTCCAGAGAAGGAGACTCCACAACCTCTCTGGGCAGCCTGTTCCAGGGCTCTGTCATCCTCACAGTGAAGAAGTTCTTCCTCACATGGCGATGGAACTGCCTGTGTTTCAATTTGCACTCATTACCCCTTGTCCTGTCACTGGCCACCACTGAGAAGAGTTTGGCCTCATCCTCTTTGTGCATATTAATCAGATCCTCCTCTCAGCCTCCTCTTCTCTAGGCTAAAAGGGTCCAGCTCGTTTAGTCCTTCCTCGTAAGATAGATTCTACTCTGGACCCTCTCTAGAAGCTCCACGTCCCTCCTGTATTGAGGAGGACAGAACTGCACAATACTCCAGGTACAACCCCACCAGAGCTGAGAGATGGTATTTTACAACACAGATCAGGACTTCATTTAACTTAAGAACTATTTATTTTATGGTTTTGAATGACAGTAAGGTGTTATCTGGATTGTTTGGGATTTGGGTTTTGTTTTTACATACTTCTTGGCCCTTCCAATTTCACAGAGATCATGTTAATTATGGTACACCTGCACTTGTCATCTTGGTGTAAGGGGACACTTTAACAGCAGCCTGTTTAATTCCAGGTGAGTTAGGTCTGTGTTACAGCTGCAAGTACAGGATAAATCCAGATGGCCTACATTGAGGCTGAAGCCCACATACAATATATTGTCCATGTCCTTTACAACCGCAAGTTAGAAATTGGTTCATTTAGTTGATCTACTTTTATACTCTTGATTTAAGTAGAGCTATGCAAACTTCATGCTTGCTATCAGGTTATACAGAAATCTATTTTAACTAGGATATGCTTTTCTTAGATGCAAATGCACATGCAAAATAGATAGAGCTTTGATATTGAGATTTTTTCCCCCTGAGGTTCAAGTATTTTATCATTTTAATAATTTTCCATTTTCCTATTGCTCTCACTTCTAAAACACCTTTTGTGTTAGCTCTGAGTATTATGATTCCTTCCAAATTCCTCTGGAGGGCACTATTACCATAACTATACAATTATCTACAGATGGATGTAATAGAGATAAACACTAAATAGGCTTGTTGGCAGAAGGCAAACTGTCTTTTAACCAAGACAGCTTCTTTATTGCTGCTTGCATTTTTACTCTGCTTTCTTGGAGAAGAGGAATCCTAGCTCTAACAGAAGTTAGAAATTATTACTGAAGAGGTTTCTCTCGGATTTTTTTTCCTCCCTTCAGTTAACATCTTTCTTAGCACATACTAGAATTCAATATATTCCTGAAAGAATTTTTACAAAAATTACATTCCCAGGGCATGGCCTGAATTACCAGACTTGGGGCTGGATAGGGACAGAAGAACTTGGTCTCTTTGAGACAGACTCTTCCTCTTCTCTGTCCTCGCTCCTCTACCCTGAAGCTGGGTAGAGCTTCAGAACCAGTCCCTGCAGGACCTTCCTCCATGCTCCACAGAATTATAAGCTTGCCCAGCATTATAGCATAGAGGGAAGGATATTTCAGAAAGGAACGGTACTGTAACATAGCAAGCAAGGCTTCTCACTAGCTGTGTAGTTTTAAAAATCAAGAAGGAAATCAGAAAGAAATCTCACTATTCAATGGAGAAGCCCTGTCAGGAAAGCATAAACTCTTGACAGTTTGGAGAGGTGAACCTGAGCGTGAATGTGCATGTCAAATCCTTTCGCCCTCTTGTGATCATGCATAATATTACACCACAATCATTTTCATCTGAGGGCCCTTTGGACTCTTAAGGTATCAGGATTGACAGTCACCCTTTGAGAGTTCAGATTTTGTTTTTCTTTTCCCCTTGTATCTCTTGAGAAACATCATAATTAAGAACTAAAAATATATTCTGTGATTCAGTTCCTTCCTTTGTCTTTTCCTACTAAGATTTGCACTTTTTTTTCCTTTTTTTTTCAATTACATTAAAAATTGCTTCACTAACTACAATATTTGCCTGTGAGTTTTTATAAGAAATAGCATAGCAAGGTTATAACACTGACGGGATCCTGGGATCATATTTCATACAGAAGAAAACTGCATTGACATAATGAGTTTTAAATTAGGTCATCAAGCAAAGAAAGTAAGAGGGAATGATATATTTCATTTATGTCAAGAATTATATATAACATAAACTGATTATATTCCTAAAGAAGAATCAACACATATAACTAGAATAAAAACTGCTAGAATAAAAACTAACAGAGCTTTTGAATTAACTTCTTTTGAACTTGGGATTTGTAGTGTTATTTCCACTAGGGAAAAAAAACAACAAACCCTCTTTGCTCTTTTTCATTGATCCCCCACCCATTTTGACTTGAATTTTCCGCTCCTAATCATCACCTAATTCAAAGTGAGTCTCCACACGTGTGCCGTGTTTCAGACTCTCCCCTTGCTCCTGACACCTGCATCGCCACACTGCGCATACTGAGTTCTCCTCCCAGTCGCTAGCCTTCAATAGCATTTGAAGCATTTTCAGAGGAAAAGAATTTTTTTTAAAAAAAAAAAGTGGAAAGGAATGACATGAACTTTTCAAATAGATGTAAGAGGGAACAAGAAATGATAGGTCAGATTTTGGGTACACCAACCTTGACACTGTCCTTTCAAAGCACTCCCCAGGCAGCTTTAACTTTCACAACCAGCACTCGGGCAGGCGCTCACCCTAGGGCCCAGGCAGCTTGGCAGGATGACAGAGGTCAGCATTTCACACGAATGAACAATTTCTCCAATATACAAGGCAGGCATTTAGCTCGCTCTCTTTTCACCTGTCCTTTAAAGTTTAAACCCAGACTATCATAGGTACTGTGCGCAATGCAATGAAAACCCTTCTTTCTATTAACCCTTTGAACCTTATGATGGGAAGTGATATCCTGACAATTTTAAACTGAGGGTCAGAAGCCACACAAGGGCTCCCCTTTCTCTCCCCAACCTTCCACACCAACTTCTTTTTCTTACATACTTTCCTTCTCAAACAAGCCCCTATCACCTCTCTGACTCAATTGCAGAGCATAAAAAATCTTGCTGTTCTTGCAGAGTGCTCCAAGTGTGAGCGTAAAGGGGGCAGTATTTTGATCAACCCCCTGTTTTAGATTACTGCATTCCCTTCTCCTTTGGATGCATTCGTCTAGAGTCGTATGTATTTCACTTCTATGCAACATATTTTGCAGTGGAGGAGGGAATCTCCAACAATGAAATGCTTCACCAAAGCATGCACAGCCTGCACAGCAAGGCCCAAGAAAACAGACTGCAGAAAAACAAACTCTTTTTAGTGAGTCCTTATCAAAGAAGTAGGCTGTGTGCATGTACTTTAGTAACCTCAGAGAGGTTAGGCTCAAATGATCACAAATGATCCCATGCACGGAAGCTTAGTTTGGGCACCCACCCAAACCATAAGCACAATTCTGAGAAGGCATCTGTGTGACTGGCTCAGTCTCGCTGTTCTTGTGCCTCTCAGCTCACAGAACACGCATATAAGGAGTCTACAGACAGTGAAGAGATGCTGTCTTGCACTGCAGTTTTTTGACTGAGATTTTTATTTTTCCTTTTACTGCTCTTTAATTCTTCCAGTGGAACAGTTAAAATTCAGCTATCACTTTTGTCAGGCTCATATTGCTGAACTCTTCTGTTGAACCACTGAACTAGTTGGACAAAAGAAAAATCCTTCTGCAGATAAACATCTTGCTGAAAGAGAACCTTACTCAAAAGAAGGCTATCTTTTAGAAATACATTTTGGTTTTTTTTTTTTTTCCTTCTTGAGTGATACTTTTTTTGACAGTTTACAGCAGGATAGGTGTTGTTCCTACATCTGCAAGAAGGCAAAAGTTTGTGAGCCATCCAGACCTCTGAAGGCTGAGCTTCCACTAGAAATCTCTAGAGTTTGTCCTGAAGAGGATGTTGCTTCAGCTATTTCAATTTTCCAAGATATTAAGAAGTGAGAAAGTAGAATAGATGACAAATGCTCAAGGTGAAATTCTAGCCCCATTGGAGGTTAATGGGGCTTTTTGCCACAGACTTCAGGTCTTCACCCACCTTAGACAGCAAAGCACAAAACTCTTGTAGAAGATTTAAACGTTTATTTTATAACACTGAGTTTGGCAGTAAATTGTGAATAATGATACTGACCTTGCTTGTAAAGCTCTTTGTAAGGTGTGAAAGAAAAGCACCATATAAGAGTACTAGGAATATCCCACTGCAAGATTGAGAGAGTCAAGACTATTTTTAAAAATTGCTATTTTTAGGGGAATACATCTTTGAAAGGGCTAGTCCTAAAGCAATGCTACTTTTGCTATTCAAATGTATTCTGGAGAGGAAAAAATAAGCCTTCTGAACAACTATAGATTTTCATATTTCTTTTAGGTTGGAAGACATTTGAGTTATGAAAAAGTTCTAATCCTTGACAACTGCATTTTGTCACATCCTAAACCTGGTGTTTTCCTCAGCAGAGGTGCAGCATGAGAGCAGAAGAAAAAAAAGTTCTATATAATGTGAAAGAACCAAATATTTCCACAGACAAATGAGCAAAAAGCCACTGCAACTGGAGACTCAGGATACAAATAATATATGATTTTTTTTTCTTTTCTCTTCACTGTGCAATGGGTCTTTTGTACGTTTTTAAGTCAGATCCCATCTCTGCATTTCCTTTTGGCTTGCTTTCCCCTCGCTTTATTGCTGGGGAGGATTCTGAACAAAGTTTCATCTCTAAAAGTTCCTGAAAATGTCTCTCTAGATCTTTGGGGGTAATTCTTACTGTGTATTTTTTTCTCCTTTTTACACAGGCTTTTAAGGAAATCCCCACACATGGACAGTCTAAAACTTCACTGATTCTTAAGATGCTGAAGTAACACAAGCAGAGACAAACTGTAACACTGATGTGACCTGAGGTCATCTACAGATTACCCAAAAGTACATTTGGTCACTTAAGTAGGAATTATCTGCTAAAACTCATTTTAGCAACAAAAAGAAACTTCTCAAATACAAAATTTTTTTTTTTGCTCTCCTGTCTTATGCTCAGAGAGTAAAATAAGGAAGAACATAGAGGAAATCTGTCTTTAATTCCAACTCAGTTGGTCTCACAATTTCAGTGGTCTGAATATTTTACATTGATTTCACTGCTATTAAAACATACTGAGATATAATATCTTAATATTATCTTAATACTAGCACATATAAGGAAGAGAGCAAGTTAAGAAAGAAAAATGGTAAAAGAAAAAGACAACAAGCAATGCAGAATGGCAATGGATCAAAAAATCAGGAACAAAGACAGCAAATAAGGAGCGGAGAAAAAGAGATAAAGTCATCAGAGAGGGCAGCAGAGGATGGAAAAAGAAATAAGCAGAAAAAGGAAGGAATTATCTAAAGCAGAAGTGCAGTAGAGGCAAAAGAAATATTTAAACAGAATAGAGAGATATCACAGAAATTAAAACAAAGTTGTAGAGAAAATACAAATAAATTACAGAAATGGGATATGGAAAGCAAAGGAGATGAAGCAGTGACAGAGAATATTAAGAAACCATTTCACTCCTAGGGATACTTACACTTCCAGTTAGGAGGTGATCTGGGAGGTGATCTGGGACCTACATTTAATGGATCAATATCCCAGGGAATTATTAAGAAAATAATGATAATAAGAAAAACCCCCTAGACTACCAGGGGCTCTGAGTAACACTGTTGCAAGCTGCCTTTCAATGCCTTTAGGCTTTCTCCAGGCTAGCTGAATTTCTCTCTTCTGTCTTATTTTTCCAACATTTATGTCAACCTTACTTTTCTTCTCTAGCTGCCTCTATTTATTTATTTATTTTTCTTTGACTGCTATTTTTCACCTAGGTTTTTTTTGCTAGACTTTCTGAGCTTGTAAATTTGTTAATTTGTATCCATTTTGTAAACTTCTTAGAGTATTCTCCAACAGACAAAAAGTCAATTCAGCTTATTTCAGAAAAAATCTTTTAAAGAATTTCACACAAAGAAAGCATTTTCTGCTCAAGTTCACTATTAGCCCTGGTCACTGAACTGTAGGTAAATGATAAAATTCAGACAAGTGAAAAATTACCAGCATGATCTGTAAAAGAGTCTGACAGCAGGGCACTAAGTAGGTCCCACTACTGAAAGTCTAAGAGGAGGGTCCAGCTGCGCAACAGGAGCTGCTCAGACCTCTTGTCTGACCGGGATGATTCACAAGGGAAACAGGCAAACCATACCTGCTCATATTGACTTCTGCTTGTGTTGCTGAAGTTGGACAGCTGACCTACAGACGGCCTCTGAACTAACACTTCTTAAAACAGGAATTTCAAAAATATTATACTTTTCTGGTTATAAGGCACCGCTGACCCAATAAAGCAACAGACTAATGGATCATCAAGGCACAAAAATCCATTGCTAAAATAATAAGCAAACAAACCTAACAAATACCAGAGAAGGAAGATCTTAAGCATCAGAAGCAACCTATTTTAAATTCACACAAGCAGGATTGCTTATAGGCTTTTAGTAACTATCACATCTTGACAGTCTACTGTCTCCAGGTAAGAGAGAGATTTTTCTCTGCACGAGAGTCTCACTAGCCTCTAATGGTGTGTGTTGACATACATTTAGAATACACATGGGCTAGACCTAGCACAGAATTTTAAAATGCCAGTAAAACAGATCCTTTTGGATCTGTAAAGACTGTCCCATTATTAACAGTGCTTTAAGCTCTAGTTAAAAGTAATTTTTAGGAGAATTGTCAGAAGTATACTGCAGGTGCAGTACTGCGGCAGGAAACAGGTCCCAGCAATAGACTCATTATGGTGAAAGAGATCATCAATACCTAATACACAGAAAAGGCAAAACTGAGGCACAAGTTCAACAAAGTCTACCAGTGCACACCACCCCTTCAATGAGTGCTAGGTCAACAGGACTTGGACACTTTCCTAAAGCTATGCACATTTCTCAGCTCTTTGCTCAATAGAGGTGAGTTGGTGCTCACTCTAACAATCCATTACAGTGACAAAGTAGCTCTTATTACACCCAGCAACATGCATGACAGCAGCAAGTGTTGAACTGCAGCCAAATTCTGTCTCTAAGTGAGATAAAATCAGATGCGGGAGGCTAATCAGATAAGGATCAGTGCTCCGTGTACATCCATTCATTCATCAGAGCACAGAGTTAAGTGCAGAAAAAATAAAAGGTATAAGAGAAATAAAAGGAAAATAAAGTCTCCCTAAATATTATTAATGTTCTAGTAATTTTGAAAGAACTTTTGAGTGGCTATTGTCATTATTAACTGTATTTTTCTGAAGCTGTTGACAAGAATGATAGAAGAAAAAAAAATGTTAAAGCCAAGCTATTAACTGCCTTTCACTCTAATCCCATTCTGCAATACAGTGCTTTCACACTAGCTTCAAGAGATGAATTTATAATCGTAAATAAGACATTCTCAGTCATAATTTCTAAGTATCCCTATTTCTTATTGTAAACTCCTTCAGGCAGAGACTATTATTAATGCTAAATGTATTAAAATTCAAATCAAATAGCAGAAAGGAAAATAAGCAACAAATTAAACTTGCAACCAACAGTGCATTGGAAAATGTTGCAAATACCCCTGAGGAAAATTCATAATGCAGGAGATTGTAAGGAAATTCATCAAATAGGAGAAAGAGAAAGAAGTTTTCAACTTGGAAAAAGATTAAACTGTCAATTTATTAGTATGTATTCATGCGTTTATGGAAAAAAAAAATTTGCTAAGGACGATGTCTGTTTTTATCTCATGCTGACGAAGAATTGACCTTCTGGGCAACGTGTTGCCAGTCCTTTACCCAAGTGACTGAACTGGCACCAGGATCTAAACTAGACAGAAGATCTTTTTCTTGCTGTTCTCAGTTAGGCTTTGTACCTCCTGGTTTGCTAGTTAATCATGGAGTCTAGTCTTCTCTCACATTCAGAGTATCCCCATTAAAAAAGTACAGTCTTGCTAAACTCAAAGGTCCTTCCTGCAGATCTGACTTGAAATTCACCTTTAAATCCAGCTTAACAGCATTTTACAATGCTATTACAAATGACTATTGGATAAATGGATCTCTTAATGAAATTTGACCATATCAATGTGAGGATGCTCAGAGTTTTGTATGTGCTTCGGTCACAATTTGAAAAACTATTTCTGACAGCAGGACTCCAACATTTCTGGCTTTTATTTACAAAAATAATGAACATCTCATGTTACTGCTGACACTGAAAAGCAACAGTGGTGGACATTAGTATGTGCACTCTAGTGCAAACCGTCAGCATGAAATTGTCACAATCCACAAGTATCAGGAGGTTTCATTGCCCTGTTGGTTTCAATACAGCAATAGAAAGGCTTCAGGATTTTCACAGTTAGCATAAGTATGATCTGTCTTGGCCTCAGAAAAAAAATGAATTCTTACTTTTTAAGGAAGATATAAGATTTTCTGAAGTAAAATCATTTTCATGCTAAAAATATTGAAATGAGGCTAAAAATGTTTTAAAAATGTTTTATTTCTTACTTATCAGAATTCTGTTTTACAATGAAAAAGACAAGTTGGAGAGTTCAAGAACTTAAGTGTTTTCTGCCCACAGAAGAAGCTTATATGGCCAACAAATCCATACTGTTGACTACATATCAATATATTCTTTGTATTGATAATATAACTTACACTAGTGCTGGAGACAATCTCTTTTTGGAGAGATAGTAGTTCTGCTTCACTCTCCTTTTAGTCCTTGGCATCTCTTCACTGAAATACCCCTTCCAACACACTTCATGGGGATTTCTAATTCAAACAGACCTCGCCAATCCACGCAAAGAGCACTAACACATCTGAAACTTTTGCTTAGGTTAAACAAACCTCTGTTAGCAACAAAATGCCACATTATTTTCAGATAAAGGTGAATCATAGGAGTCAAGGAGTGAAAACCTAGAATTTATTCAAGAATTGTCCTTCAAAACTGGGCCTGGAGCAGGGCTCATGGGGCTGTGCTCATCTCTTGGATCTACTCTGTGAACTTAAGTCACTTTCTCATCCCCTTCATTCCTCCATCTGTTTATTTCCATTTGTACTTGGGAAAGAGTAAGTCAGTCAGGGAAAATTTTAAATAATCCAGGAGATCTTTGATAGAGTGAAAGTTTTAAATCACATACAGAGACAACAAAAGAGTCAACTAGAAAAAACATTGTGAATTTGTCAGTAACATGATCAAGGAAGTAAATGATCAAGCCAGAATCATACTGCATTGACAGGGTGCTATTTTTTAAAAAAGTGATGATCCCAAATACTGCACCACATATCCATTATAGCTATTATTTGTTTACAATGTCTAAGTGCTAACGTGTCCATAATCGTTATTTTATACCCACATTAATATTGTTATCCGTGCTTTATATCTATCCGCCCTTCCTCCATTCCACATACATAGAGAGAAATTATGGAGACAGATTTCATACCACTGGCTTCTGCCTTTCACCATTTATCACTTGTAACTATCTCAAATCCTGCATGCATTCTGAAAGGTCAGTCAGTGGAGCTCTTAGGTTTTTGACTCCTCTGCCTGGACAAGCCTGCATATTCAGCAAAGTGTAAACAGAGAACGTCAGAAAAATCTTCATGCAATAGAGATTATTTCAACCTGGAATTATATCTTTTTTATGATAATATTGCATAAATGTACTACTGACTGATGTCCATTTTTTCCTCAGTGAGAAAAAGGATATTTTAGAGTGTGTTTGTATGAAATTATAAAAATGGAGCTCCAGTTTTATGCACATTCTGCTATCAGTATTATCTGATGCTTTCATTTCAGGCACAGTCATCTCTATAATGGACTGAAAAAAATATTTAATAAAGAGGAAAATAAAGGACTTGTTTAGTACAGAACACCTTAGTGAGTAGTATTGTTACGAATCATTAACATGGTACTATTACAGACCTGACAAATTACGGAAAAAAATCAGGACTAAAAAACCTACATAAAGCTATCTATGTAAAAAGAAATTATTAAGATATACTTTAGCAAGTACCTTCACTTTCAACAATTATAACAATAAATAAAACCACAAGAATTGCCTCTTCAGTGCTAGCGGGAAACTGTCCTTTTCTTTTAGTATTCAGATTGTATTTCTCTAGATGAGTTTATACTAAGATAATAAATATTTCTTCCTCATGCAACAATAGTGATTTTTTGTCCTATACTTTTCATTTTTATTATTACCTCTTCATTTGTCTCCCGAATAAGACAAGAGATAAGCTAAATATATTTACTAAAATCGCTGTGAAATATAACATCAGAAAAAAAGTTTTCAAGGAATACACTAAGACTTCATACCTCATCAATAGCAGTTCAAATGCCAAGTTCAAGCTATCCTCCCCTAAATCATGCTGTTAGGCTCAATTTATCCAGTTCTTCACTTACATGACAAGCAGCCTCTAAATCTTCATTCTGTTTTGATTCTCTGTCACTTCCTTTTTCCTCCAAAAGTCTAGGTCCTCTATCACTAAAGCTACAGATAAATACCTAGCCCTTTGAACCTTCTCATTTATATCATTATAATTCTGAATCTCAGTTTACAATTCCCTTCCAAAGGTTGATATTTGATCCTCCAACTTTGGCACAGGATGTTCCTGGGCCTGATATTTCACATTAATCCCCCCCTCCTCTTTCTCTAATCATCTCAAATGTCATATCAGATGGAACCTCAGAGGATAAATTTATTGCTAACTTTCCTGTCTGCTTGTGAGTCATCACAAGAAAATGCTTCTCTGCAACATCTTCCCCAGAACCATTTCTGGACAAAAATACAGATTTCTGTCTTTCTGTCTTCTCAACATCATCTGACAAGTCAAAAAAAAAAAAAAAATCCAACCAGAATCCACCAACTTCAGGTGAAAAACTACTACTATTAAGAAAAAAAAGCATCAAGATTCCTAGGAAGTAAGCTTACATTTCTCAAACTACCTGAGTTCAATTCTTGTTACTATGGCATTTTACAGTGACACCTAGATGTCTCATCTACATCCAGACCTCATTCTGCCAACGGTTGTATGAAAACATGATGAAAAATAGAGACCCTTTTCCAAAGGGTCAAGAACATAGGTATATAAGAAGAAATATTATATTTTATTTGCTACTGTTTAGGCAATATAGATGTGGTCACTTTTAATGTACTTCAAGACTTTTATTTGTTCATTTCTTATTGTGTTTTTGTTTGTTTGCTTTTTGACAGCAATCATTGGCCAGGAGGGAAACTAGCATCAAAAGAAGGTGCAGAGATTGCATCTGAAATGACACGTACAGTTGCGAGCAAGGCTAACAGTAAAGCAAAAATCTCACAGTTCCATAAAGAGTATATCACTGTCCATACTCCTCATAGATTCCTCTCCCTTTGCTCAGAAATACGTTTACCTTGCTCATCCATACTTTAGTTGTATGAGACTGTTAAACTCAATAAAGTGTTAAGTAGTGGAGTAAAGGGGGAAGAATCTGTCCAGCATGTGTTGTCATACAATGGCTGTTGTTTTGAGACTCATCTTTCTCTGTTGTCCTCAGCCTTGATATTCATTCAAGCTTTTGATAAAATACCAACATTGAGACTTGAGTGATTTGTCATCTTTATACCCTGTAAATGCAGCATAAAAATAAGTTAGACTGATTGAGATTACACTGTTGAGGCAAAACAAAATGGGGATCAAATCCAAACTGACAGCTACATGAATTTTATTAGTTTGAAGAGAAAAATTTATGAAAAAAACTCTAATCCAAAAACCAATAAAGCACTTTGCCAAATATGATGTTATCTGAATCTCATCATATTAAAAAAGTTCTATTAAATCCCCCACTTTCAAGTTCAGCATCAAAAACAGTTTAAATGATATTTCTGTCAGTTTTTTTCTTAACCTTCATGAAAAATTTACTACACTATGCTTAGAATTACTTGAATAATACATATCTTGTTTTAAATTCAAGTTATTACAAGCACTTGTAAAATGCTATTTGATTTGATTTTTCTTCCCACACCTTAAGCAAAATATGTGACAATTTTGTTTTCTCTTGGGTAGCATGTATACGAGTTAACTTATTCCTATGGGATTTTCAATTGCTAGTAATCCACAGCTATTTCTTTTAGAATTGCATGCAATGAAGTTAATGGACTCAAGGGGTTTCTTCCGCCCCAGCATGTGGGTTTCTGTTTCTTTCTTTACTAGTTTATTTTTTAAATATAAATGTCCATAACATTTTTTTTCCCTCTCTTTTAGAGCCCACACAAGAAATTAAATCACTGGACCACAGCAGCAAACATCACTGGTTGACAGCAGACAAATTCTGGTCTTGCAAGATGGCACTAATAGATTTTTGGTGTTTTTCAAAGTCTCTTTGCTTCTCTCAAGGTTTCATGCGAGTCCAATAAAATTTACCATTTACATTTTACAGGCATATAAACTTTACTGTTCAATTAAAAGAAAAATTCTCCCAACCATATACAACTCACTGTTATTTTTCTCCTTCTATCACCTCACAATCCCTTTTCTCAAAAGGAATTATTCTCTAAATAAGTTTACCTCTTTCCAAGAATTGTATGGATCATCTTTCCAAACTAACACCTTAAACTGATTCTGGTTCAAATATGTCTTACAAGTGGATTTTGAAGAAATAATGGAGTTTTGATTCACATACTGGAAAGCTGACATCAAAGATGGTCCTGCTTCTAAACAGCAAAGTAGGTTTCATCTCTTTGATGCCCAAAATATCACAAGGTCAAGATGATCTGGGGAAGGGAGCGAGAAGCCTCTCATCTCTACTTGAAGCAGTTCTGTTCAATTCCTTAACTCTTAATGAACCCCAAAGAAAAGTATAAGCATACAAATGTGTTCTGATTAAAAAGAGGATATCCCAAGAGCAGCTAATTTAATATTAGATCAAATGAACTGGAGCTGAAATTACCATGTTTTTGTTGACTATTTTAACATATTCAGGGAAGGCATAGGGATCTCTACATATTTCTGTGCCTCTTTGTAGTATCACTCTTCATATGTTATTCCAGTCAGTATGGAATACATGGATTTGAAAGGATGAGGGGGTGGGAGTAGCAGTCATGGAATGGCTTATTGATGTACCCTAGGGAAATTTGTTACAATGATAAAAGAAAAATCCTATCATAATTCATTTTCTATCTATTTTTCTCAGCAGTTAAGCTGTGGGAACTTCTAACAATAAAACTACCTAGAGAACTCGTCGCTTTCATAAGAACTAACATCTCAGCCACAGTGCTCTATCCCTTGCTCCTTTCCAAAACATTTACAGTTAAAAAAAAGACAACATCCTGCCCAAGACTTGTGGAAATACTTTGAGGCAATTTAGAAATCACCACAAGAAAAGCAAAACTCAGGTTCTAATTGAGCTCCTCCTTTTTTAATTTTTATTTATAACTGTAACAACGTTTCTTCATATTAGTTAGGCCTATATATGTAACAGCAAAATGAAGAACAGAGGAAAAATCGTAACAAAAAATGAACAGTCCACAGTGCTTGAACACTCCACAGAGAACGTCAATGCCACAACTAAAGTGAGTACTGAACCACCCCAATTCTCTTGAACAACTCCACCTCCAACCTTGGTTTGGTATGGTTGAGGATATAGGATGGTCCCAGTTCATTTCTGGCTGGAACTCAGCCATTTCCCAGTACGGAAGCCTCATTTCTCCTACACATGCACCTAAATGGATAAACACAATTCTTCCACATTTTACTGAAGAAGGGGGAAAATATCCTAAAAAGCAATCAGCTGATAATCTGATAAACTAAAACAATCTAAAAACATTGAGGATAATAATAATAAATGATAGAAATTGATAGAAAAAACAATAATTTGTCCTTAAAGGGACATATATCAACAACTGGGGCCAAGCCTACACTAAATACAACTGATTTTTAAGAACATAAAATGAAAGGATATTAAGGTTACATAAGACTTGCAGTGAAGGAGAGCAGAGTTACAGATCGAGGTACAGAAATGTTTTACAAAGGAAAAAAAAGTCAATAATAAACTGTATTAAAAAGAAAAAGGAAAAAAATTCTGAGGTTATGGCTCTAGAGCTATGAAGCATTACAAAGCAAATGACTCCAGACAGATCCATGAGTTTAAAAACTGGTGACGGTATTGTGGGTGGGCCAGGGCGGAACACTCAAAAAAGGATATTTGCTTTTTGAGACCATAGATGCTTCAGCCTTAAAAAGACTTCTTCCTTCCAATATAAGATTAATTTAACGACACACAGGCATTGCAAGTAAACTTGCAAACATAGGCTTACTAGCCACCTTTGTGGAGAGGGAGGAATAAAGAACCATCAGCTCGGTATTACTATATACGCTTTGGTTAACTTTTTTGAGAAATTACTTATATAGTTACTGGAAATCAGCCCAAGAAAAGCTCTTTGCTAAGACAACACAGGCTACTAGTTCTGCAAATTATTTATGTTGCTATTCAATGTACATTTTATGCAACTGTCTGTCCAATTATAAAAGCAAGGAAAACAAACTTTTGAATTTTCTTAATTATTCAGCAAAGTATATACTAGTCTGCAAAGAGTAAGCACACTTTTTTTTTTTTAACATCTTCTACAGACATAGTCTAAGTTACTTTGCAGTTTTGATGAGACATTGTAAGGAAAAAGAAACAGAGAGACCACCAGTTTTTCTCTCAATTACTGTGGCTAACTTGAATCAAACATCCACACAGTGGAACACCATTTCACCATGTCTAGATGTGTAAGCTCATATAAAGCTGTATTCAAACTTGAAATGTATCAACTTGCACAGCCTAATTCAGGTGTCATTTGAAGATGACAGATTTAGACCCATGACTCATGATTCTAAACATCTCCCTAGTTTCGGAAGCAACCAGATTAGATTTCAGAAATTTTTGCATTGCCACATGTACTCTATTTTGTACTTGTGCTCTTGGTGGTATTAGTATTTTATTTATTTTTTCTCAAAGCATACCACTTAGTGCTAGTTTTTATTTCCTGGTCTAGATGATTTCTCTTGAATGTTCTCTTCGAAGTCTTACAAGCATTCTGAATTTCATTCCAGCTGTTAATATTTTAATCCTTCCAGCCGCACTTCATCTGATACTGCAGTAGCATTCTTACCTATTCTCCTCTTATTCAGAGACTATTTGGATACCAGACATTCGTACCTTCAGAGAAATGAACTATCGGGCCTCACTTTTTATGCTTTTATGCAAAACACCAGTTAATCATTCTGTATATGATTAAAAATTAACTATCCACCCAATGACAACTTCACTTGAAAATTACTTTCTGCTGGGAACTCCATGCAGGAAGGCAATTCTTTTCATCTCCCTTTCTAAGAGGATAGAGCTAGAAACTACACATTAAGGATGTTTTAGAAAAACTGCTTTCTCTCATGGTTTCTTGCAGAAAGAAGAAAACAAGAAGTCTGGATCAATTCTTAAGTCATGTTTGAGATGATAAAGAAAAAGTGTCTTGCAGAGAATAAATGTGATCTCATTCCTCAAGAGCTGCAAGATCTCACGTATAGACCAGATGAATTCTTAAAAGAAGTGTGGCAATCTGAGTTTTTAATGGCATTTGCATCATATGGTATTGGTATGTATCTTCAAAGAAAATCCATGGCATACTCAGGACTCAGAATTCAGACAAAAGTGTCGTTCACTTTCACATGGAAAACTCAACATTAAGCAGTTGAACTGCTCACAGTTCACCAGCCCACAAGAAATATGCACCTGATGACACTAAATGTCATGATAGACAGGGAGATCACAAAAGTTAAAGTAGCAGCAGCAATGCCCTGATAAAACCAAATAAAACCAAACAGAAATGACTGCAAATTTAGACAAGCATGTGGCTAGGATTTTGATGGACTAGGAGCAGGCTCTGACTTGATAATCAACTTTTCGTAGATAAGGTATAGGCTTGATGGCAATAACCAGCAGCAGAGAGAGACTGAAAACTGAAACAGTGAATGTTCATATTCTTACATTTGGCAACTTTTCTAGAGTTTGCTGGTGTCCATGCTTAGAAATGAAGGCATTGCTGATGAAGAAAAAAGCGATTACTATAGATCTAACAGGCTATTCATGTGAGCAGGAAAGGACCATGGTCACAACCAGTGATAAGAGAACTAAGGCTTGGCTGTTCAATTCTTATTAATAACAGTTGACACTGGGAAAGACCATGTGGATACCTGACAACCAAGGGGTTTTTTATACTGTACCCCTGATAATACATCAGGACAAGACGTGAAAAATGACACAATGTAGAAAGAGTCTGCTTGGTTGACAAGGGGGAAAAAAAAAGAAGAAAGTTGAAGATATTATCTACTGTGGTCCATTTTAATTGAGGCATTCTGCCTCAATGCCTAATTTAAATCAAATGAATATAATAATGACAAATTACTGAGGTGGTGCATCACTCTATGCCGTTTTCTTAAAAAAAAAAAAAATCCTTGTATGGAGATTATTCCCTCATAGCTTTTTCATCTTTTGGCGTGAGTGGGGCATAATGATTTTAATACTCTGCAGTAGGACGGGATTTAGCATCTAACAAGCATGAATGACCTCATTCAGTCACATAAAATATATATATACACACACACATATATATATATATAATATATATTTGGTGGCAAAAACATGTGTATTAAGAGATTAAAAAATACAGCCTGTATCAAAACTGTAGGATTCAGTATGGAGCAAAGACAAAAGACAACAAAATGTTATCATTTATAAAACATAGAACTATTTTGACTGTAGCAGGAGGATCACTTAGGCTTTACATCATCCAACAGCAGAAGTGTTAACATGCTAAATTCCAACTAAGATCTAAAGATATAATTTAGGCTTCTCAATGCGAGGCTTTAGCTATTTGAATAATGAAGCATGCAGGCCACAAAGGGCAGTGTGGGTTTGGATTCTGTAGGACAGAAAGACTGCTGCTGAACCTTGTGTGCTTGACTGTCCTGATACATCCAAGAACCCTCAAGGATAATGGATTATAATGGGACGTACACTGTGAAAATGTATTCTCTGGTGTAACTCCACTAAGGCAAAAGACTTGCATCTGGGATTAATTTGGCATTTCCTCTTCAAATGTTTTTCTGTGCTCGAAGCTATTACTGTTCTTTGGCAGAAACCCAGATTAGCCATTAGTGTGTGGATTGCCACTACTCTGCCAAGCTTTCAGAACATAAACAAAAAATAAAAGCCCCTTTGCTAAGAGGACAATAAACATTTAAAAGCCCAATAATATTTCCTTGTAACTTTGGTAACAGTAATAATATGAAGCCAGTTTTCATGCACAAAGAAGGGAATAGGCTAAAATTATTAAGGCATTAGCAATTTTACATAATTAAAATTGTCACTTTATATTGGCTACCACAAAAGTAGCTATTATACTTAGAGCAGTTACCATCAGTGATTGGTGGGGTTTTTGTATATGTTTATTATTGTAAAGAGACAAACTGAAAATGGCATCTGTCTCTGATTTTCCAAGAAGTATCCTAAAGTGTGACTTCCTTGCCATTGATTTGATTTAATTAACAGGAAGAATTTCCTTTTTGTCTTTCACTTTACACCCTTGCCAAAATATCACATTTTCTTCAGGTACATCATTTCTTTCAAACATACATATCATGCAGATCTATGTGATGGAGGATATATTAGATGTTAGGAAAAAAAAGTAGGTAATTTTCAACCTTAATATTTTAAAAGCCAGTAAAATTCCACATGTGTGTGAGGGAAGAAAAAAAGTAAAGGGCAAAGGGTCTTAGGATATTGAGTAAAATTGCTTAACACACCTTTTCACAGCAGAAAGGACCAACTCTTAATTTGTGGTACAGTGATGGTCCTAACAGATTGGAATATGAATATTTCTCTGGGAAAAAAAATCCCTGTAGCTTTAAATAAGGAAGTAACATACAGAGAATATTATAGCTCATTAGCTAACGAGATGTTAGCTTAAAAAAAAATCCATTATTCCAGTGTTTCAACTTGCATAATAAAAGATATCATTGCTACAGAAGTTACTTCAGCACTACTGTTAACAAAATAAGATTAGACTTGTACTCTGAAAAGAACAGAGCTCTTCTAGTCTCCTCTTTCCGGACAGGCTCTCTAAACCCTCACTCCTCCTGGTAGCACTTCTCTTCACCAGATCCATCTTGCATTTAGGTTCCTCAAACACGGGTGATGAGTTCTGTGTCCAGCATTACAAGTGAGCGTCTGATAAAATGTGCCTTGTGACATGGCAACAACTGACCAATCTCTATGGAAAATAAGTGCAGAAAATTACTGCTTCCTTTACAGCTTCAATTTATATTTTCCTTTTTTACAGACACATCATTGTGGTGGCTCATAAATTTCCACAAACACCTGCTCCACCCAAGTCTTTCCAGTTCTGCTTTCACCAAAGAGCAGTTTGCACTTTATAAGAGAAACGAATGTTTTCAGTCTTTCAAAAACAAAACAAAAAAGACCTGTTAGTTTTTAAAAATAAAAAGTAACACAGAAAATCAGTAATAATTACTTCAAGGTCATCACATTCTTATTATAAGATACTTGGCATTTCACCTTTTTTCCCCTCTCTTCCTTTTTCTTTCCTCTCTTTAAACCCAAACTCAGCCTAACTATCCTTAAAGAAATTGAGGCACTTTATTTTTTCACTTTTTCAGTTTTATCTTAACCCATCCTACACCATAGTAGGTTTTTCTTTCCTTAGTCTCTTTTTATGCATATAGCTAGAAAAATCTTTTGCTATTTGCTTTAATTTCCTTCACAAAGTCGGCTTAACTTTTATCAGGTCCTATTTGTACACTGCCTGAGCTTAGTATGTAGCTTCCTGTGCTGCTCAGAGCTTTTTTCATTTTCTGAAGGTGTTCTCGGAGCTAATTTTTGTCCTGCTCTTCTATATCCAGATTTCCCCCTGCTTAGTATTCCGGTTTCTAATGGCTTTTGTTGAAGGGAAATCTGAAGCTCCTACCTATTCAAGTTCTTTAGTGTGGGTGACTCCACTAACGACACTGTCTCACATCCTCATGAGTTTCAAAGTACCTTTTCAAAGTAACAGTTGAAGCATCGAAAAAGAAAACACCTGAGAAAAAAATCACCCTTAATTCACACCCTTCAACAACCAGTATGAGCTGTCAGAAAGGCTCCTTTTACTAAACTGACAATATCTGTCACAATCCTGTTTATATTTACTGTCTGATGCTTCTGCAAATACAGCATCCACACTGTAGGGAGGATGCTGGAGGAAAGGAGTCCCAGAAATACCAAATGATTCACTTAAGACCACTTATGGCTTCTCTACACAGAAGGGAATCTAATGTTCTCTGTACCAAAACTATTGAATAAAACCTCTCCTTCCCATCTGCCTTCTGATATGAGTCTTCATCAACCCCATAAGCAAGCAAGCACTTGTAGAACATTGTTTCAACATGTTATTTTCCCAATTCGTCTCCACTTTATTCTACCAACAAGAACACAGCCTGAAGGATGGAAAGTAGAAATATAGGAAGGGGAGATTATAAGGACTGCAGAGTACAAAGATACTGAGCGACCTACATAGGTCATCACCTGTTGTAGTTTTAGTCCTACTTTATTAAGTACATAGAAGCAGGCAGAATTCAAAGGGCAAGAGGAAGAAATTCTCACAATAATGTCATGTAGTGTACCTGAGGTAACTTTTTAATAGCTAGCTCTGATACTAGCAGTTATGGGACTGCAGAGGCCAGGAATACAGCACGAACCCTATATCTCCCTCAAAACCTCCATGGCACTTTGGCTGTGCGCACCATGCCACCCAGAGCTGATGGGCCACAACGCTGCCTCTCTAGTGTGTCTGTACGTCAGTATTGCACAGAACTGGGCTGGAGACTTCGGAGGTCACAAAGGTAGTGTGATACTCTACTTCTGAGATGTGCCTGAGAACTAGCAAAACATCTGAGCCTGAGTATCGTTATGATTTACAACTTAATAACTTTGTTTCCAGAAATAAAGCAAAGTTGTTACTTAATGGCTGAAATACTGCCATCCTCTCCAAATGCCAGTAATAATTTAAATTCATGACTTCTGTATTATTCATTTGGTCCAATTTAATATGAACAGTATTTCTAGTGTTCAGTGTTTATGAAGAGTGTCTCTTTAGGGTATACTCTACTTTATGACAAACAGATGCCAGAAATAACTACCTGGTGTTTTGCTGCTGTGAACTGGGGATTAAAAACAGGGCTCATAATTTTCTAACCCGAACAGAGGAAAACATAAGGAGCATTTTTTAACATGATAGTAGGACAAGGTAGCTAAAACTCTTTTTCTTTCCTACTTCTCTTGCCTCTCTAGTATCCTTTCTTCACTCAATAAAAGAATTGCCACTAAGTGTAAGCAACTTACAGCCTCATAAAAAAGACTCCTTACTTTTATTTCATTATTCACTATCATTCTTTAGGCCGCAGAATCATCAAAGACGAGAAGAAAATATTTTAATTACATAAAAGGAGATGAGAGGTAGAGGGAAGACTGGGGCAAGTTACCTGTTGTCCATAAACACTGAAAACACATGTGCAAAAGAATCAGCTGCAGACCAACACTGTTTCTAGGTGGTCAGAATAAACCAAAAGTTGTAAATCTCACTGTGGTTTACTTGAAAAATACATTAATAAATATTTATTATTTATTCATAAAAAAATCCTGCCTCATTACTTAACAAATAACAAAATTAATTGGAAAAGGCTAATCTCCCATGCTTTTTGTTTGCACAATATATTTTTGGATTATTTTCATATGTGTGTTTTCCTAGAGTAGTAAAAAGGAATTGGATTGATTACTTGCTGTCCAGATAACATTGAACTAGTAAAATTCATCAATTTGTTTGAAAAAAAAAAAAGTACTTTTTAAAGCAATGCAGGAGAGTCAGTGAAAGTACAATGAGCTTGTCAAGCTTTTTTGCTTTGCATTACTCATATATCTTACTAATACCTTGGAAGAAATACCCTATGACACAGGGGATCCTACTTCATCCTGCTAGCAGTACCTACTGCCATGAAGCGCTCACCTCATGAGTTCAGTTTTTATCTAACTGATTGTATAAGAATTAACCTCTAAAATTTGTTTCTAAAGATAATGTAACATTCATTCTTCATTTCATTGCACATTATTTTTTCCTGTAAATTGAAGAAAAAAATCTTAACTATACTATTTATTATCCATACTTAAAGTTAGGAATGGTTCTTTATCAAAGTAAGTGCAATACATTTACTTCAGTGATTGCTACCAGTCTCCGACATATGCTCTTACTGTAATCTATCTCATTAAGACATCATGGAATTGACTCTTTGGTGGTGTGCACTACTTTACTAATGCAGTCTGCATTTAACAGCTGAGAAATCTTACCTCAACATACCATTTTAGCAACCAAAAAAAACAAAAAAAAAACCAAACAAATCACAGACTAGTTTAATAAATATTTCTTTACACTATTTATACTCTCAAACTGTGATGCAAATGTGTTCTTCCCTTTATATTAAAATCTATGAATTGATTTGCTCCTGCCCAACTTAGTTTATAGATATTAACTTATCCAATGTTAAATGTTCTTTTATATCCTGTTGTTCTATTTTTCTGCACTGAAAATAGGCTTCATTATCTGCACCTATAAGTACTGATAACTTCACAGTTAGTTTGAAACATGACCATAAGGGACTTAATATTAAAAAAAAAAAAAATTAATTCATCCATAGTAATGAGCGTATTTTGCTAGTATCACACAATACTGCACAACATATTGGGGTCTAGGCTGATCTTCAAGTAAAGACAAAGCTTAATAACAATAATAATGAGATGAAGGTTTCAATAATTATAATATAGGAGGAGGTGCCGGAGGACTGGAAGAAAGCCAATGTCACCCTGGTCTTCAAAAAAGGCAAGAAGGAGGAGCTGGGCAACTACAGGCTGGTGAGCCTCACCTCCATTCCTGGAAAAGTGATGGAGCAGCTCATCCTGGCTGCTGTCTCCAGGCACATGGAGGAGAAGAAGGTGCTCAGGAGTAGCCAGCATGGGTTCACCAAGGGGAGGTCATGCTTGACTAACCTGATAGCCTTCTACGATGGGGTGACTAGATGGATAGATGAGGGCAGAGCGGTGGATGTCATCTATCTGGACTTCAGTAAAGCATTTGACACAGTCCCTCACAGCATCCTCCTGGGCAAGCTCCAGAAGAGTGGGTTAGATGGATTAGCTGGATGGATAGTGAGGTGGATTAGGTGGCTAGATGGCAGGGCTCAGAGGGTGGTAATCAGTGGTGCTGAGTCCAGCTGGAGCCTGTGGTTAGTGGTGGCCCCCAAGGCTCAGTCCTCTGTCTGGTCCTGTTCAATTTATTCATTAACGACCTGGATGAAGGATCGCTGGAGAGAGCCCAGCGAAGAGCTACAAAGATGATTAGGGGCCTGGAACATCTGCCCTATGAGCAAAGGCTGAGAGATCTGGGCCTCTTTAGCCTGGAGAAGAGAAGGCTGAGAGGGTACCTCATCAGTGTGCATAAGTATCTCAAGGGAGGGAGTGAGGAGGATGGTGCCGGCCTCTTCTCACTGGTAGCCAGCGATAGGACTAGAGGAAACGGCTGCTAACTGAAGCATCAAAAGTTCCACAGGAACTTAAGGAAGAACGTCTTAACAGTGAGGGTGACAGAGCTCTGGAACAGGTTGCCCAGAGAGGTGGTGGAGTCTCCTTCTCTGGGGATCTTCCAAACCCGCCTGGACACCACCCTGTGCCACATGCTCTAGGAGACCCTGCATGTGCAGGAGGTTGGACTAGATGACCTCTAGAGGTCCCTTCCAGCCTTAAGCATTCTATGATTCTATGACAAATCAGCAACTGGATAATTGTTTGGATGTGATAACATGAACAAAATAGTGACATGAAAGGCCAGCCAGCAAGGAAGTCTTGTAACTAAAGCTATGAAAATATATTAAGAACATGCATTTAGCTACAATGACATTTGCTATTATGTATAAAATATTTGACCTCTCTCTTAATTTTGTGATAAAATATCATTTACTCTTACTGATAGTAATGCATTATATATAAAAAAACCTCTTTCTGCTTTCTACTTTTCCTCTGACCAAAAAGTCAGAAAATATTAATAAAATACTAAAAATTCTTTGTCAGTGCATTGCTCTATTAGTACAGCGAAATACCTCTGCACCAGCTTTTATGAGAAGATCAACATTTCTCATTATTGAAAACCAGAAGTTTGCTGACAGAGGCTGTAGTTGGGTTAGGGGCTGAATAAAAGAGAAAAACATTAGGAAAAATGTGAAGTGCAAGCTAAGGAAGAAGCATTTATTTTTCATACATAATAACAGTAACTTTCTGGTTAAAGTACTTGTCTTTTATCTTACAGCCATTACAGAACCCATAGGCTCTGCATCATTTTGCACACGTCAGCTAACCATGGCAGCAGGACAGCCCTTCATGCCCATGCTGACCCAGAGCCTGGCCCAGCGATGCACCAAGGCCACGGGGCACTGGCTTATGGAGGACGGTCCAGCCTCACCTCCTGCTGCTCCAGAGGGGAGGCTCCATCCTCAATCATCCCCCAGGAACCCGGGGAGCTTTGACACGCACTGCCAAGCTCATGGCACGCGATGTGGGCCCTACAGTATCCTGCCCCATACTGTCAACTTGTGTGCCCGAAAGCCCCACCAAGAGCCAGATGGATGTCACAGTAGCACAGAGCAGCAGTGAAGTGGCACTTGAGGTCCTGCTTTCTGGGGAGCTACATGGCAGAAAGGATCTCCCTCCTCTGTGGCCCTGTCTGGACTGCCATCCCATGAGCTGAAGGGCAGCAGATGACTCTGGTTGAGAAGAAACTTGAAAGCACCAAATTTACAGTCAAGTATTCTGTATTTCATCATTAGATCCTCAGATCTGGCTTCATTTTTAAAAGTTAGTTGGCTTGCTTATTCCAGCAATGCTGTTTTGTTCCTATATGGGAAGGTTTGCATCTGATATTTCTCAGCAAAAGCCAAACCACAGAATAGACTTTTGTGACAAGAATAGCAAAGGGCAACTGGTGAAAACAGCACTTCATGGGTGCTGTAGCCTAGCTGCTGAGGAAGTGGGAATTCCATGTCACTTGTGAAGCAGATATTAAGGCACTCTCCGTGAACTGTATAGCTATAAACTAGCAAAATCACAAAATTAACATGAAGAGCTTAGACAAGCCCATTTATACACAAGAAATCTCTTAGACACGCCCAACTTTCACAAAGAGGCTGGCCCAGCTTTCACAAAGAGGCTAATCTGTGCCTCTAAGAAATTTAGGCTATCATCTTCTTTATGAAGACCAACTATTCAAATCTTCATGACAAGTGTCTCTCAGACTAGTACAGCGCTCAACTAGGAAATATAAGGAATTGAATAAGCAATGGGTGCAGATGTGAGTAACACATCAAGAGGATGAAGCTAGCACAGCTCTAATGTTGTTTATCTGCCTACTCTGCCCAGGAGCTGTAGGCTATTCCAAAATATTTGTTTCATGATCCTTTGTGCACAACGGTACATTCAGAAAACCTAGTATAAAAGTCAGTCTTGACAGAAATCATCGAAGAAAAGCAGAGTAAGAAATGATCTACTTACTGATGATTTTAGAAAATCAGGTGAGAGAGAGCAGAAGCCACCCATATCCCAATTTATCACCACATGGTAAATGAGTACTTTGGGTCTATCCATGCACTAGTTGAATAGAAATTATAAACTTACTTGCTTAAACCCAAGGAAACAGATTGCAGTGTGGACAGTCTTCTCATTCACAAATAATAGATTTCAGTTCCTCTTAAACTGACTATAAACAGAAAAAGCTATAACCAAAATAAGCCACTCTTTAAACCCAAGTAAGTATCCCCATAGGAGTCTGCACTGTTTAATAACATCAATTTAGTTAAATGGTATCATTGACACATAAGCCTGGGGCGAAAGCACTAAACATTCCCTTCCTGTGTTGAATCATTTCACCCTTTCACACTCTTCTGTTGTTTAGGGTAAAGCATATTAGGAAACATCTTGTTTAATTTGGTTTATTGCATTCTTGGTGAATTCGCTCTATTACTTTTGTTGTTTGACAGCGATTGGAAAATTAGCAATCTATACATCACTAACCATTTATTATGACAGATTATTTTTCTGTGAAAGGTAGGAAAGGAATCCATAATAAAAGCAGCTTTACCAAAATATCTGGCTGAGATATAACCAGTATATACTGCAACTACTTGATGGCAGAAAATCTGTTCCTATCATTGTCACTACATCACTTCATCTGCAAAATGAGGTTTTGGGTAGAAAGACGTCAATAAATACGTTTTTGAAAGGCAGCTGATTCAAAACAACTACAAGAACTACAGCTGATGTACCAACTACTGTATAAAGAAGGTCCTTAATTTAAATTCTGGTTAACTACTTTGACAATACAAGATCCAATTTTTGAAACGATGCTTGAGAAAGATCCACATCCCCCCACTTATATTGGCAGAAGGCGGCTAAATTTTAGTGCAAAATGGAAGCGACAGTTGCACTGAGACACGACGACTTCCTTTTCTTAGTCTCTCAGTTTTCCCAAATTGAAACTGTTTGGAACTTTTTATACATTGATTATTATATTTCTATCAAACTGATCAGGTTTTATGAAGAATTCATCTCATACAAAAAAAAATGAAAATCACTAATTTTCCAGGGAAGAATATCCCTCAGATTTGGAAGCGAAACCATTTGTTCTTCATATCTCCAGTTCATAAATAAATACCTATTTAGCTGAAGAAAGGGGGAAAATAAATAAATAAATAATAAAAAGAAAGATCTTTTTAGATATTTTAGATATCTCTGGAGGAGGTCCTTGAAGGAAATGACACATCTCTTTGACTGGGAAAACACAGTATTAATAGGCAGGCTCCCATGTGGGACCAGAAAAGAACTTTCTTTTGAGCATACACGCTCCTCAAGAAGTTCAAAGATAACAAAATGACTAACCAGGACTAACTAGGATTCAGCTGCTACTCCCCAGCTAAAGACCCAAAAACTCTCATGAGGTTTGAAATGAAGTCCTTCCATATTAAATGCTTCTGTCCTATTAGTCTGTCAGTCTCAAATGTGCAAAACGGAAAGTTTTAGTATATGTAAGAGAAGTAAGGTTATTCACAGTATGATATGACTCTGAACTTGTGTAATAAGCTGAATAAGAAAAGAAAGAAAAAATATTAGGCAGAATTTCTATATTGTGACTGACTCTGACTGACAGAATTAAACTGATAAACAGAAATGCACCCAAGGAAGAAACTGCATTTAAAAAAAAAAAAAAAAAGCACACTGATGTACTTCATAAAAATTAGATCAGAGCATTAACTTTTATTGAATCTCTTTGCATCCCAAAGGGCTTCACAGGGGACAGTTTCTCAAATACATACCATCTGCTGTAGGCTGGGAAGGAAATGAATATCAGTACCCAAGTGCCAGACAAACTATTTTCACAGTGTAAATTCTGTTTCCCAAGGAAATGCATCCTCTAGTTATCTGAAACTTTTCTAAAATGTAGAAATGTAGATTTAATCTTTTACTTGTAGTAAACAAATAGTAAAACAGTAATGGAAAAGGTAAAATCATTGATTTTAATATTCTTGACAATGAATCATTTTAAAATTTGCTTTCTTTCTGGATTTCTGTAAAATTCGAAGTATCTGAACTGCATGAGAAGTTTAGTGCAGATCAAAATCGTTGTTTGGAGATACGGAAGAGGACAAGATTTCAGCTCACACAGATCTTTCAAGCATACTAGTAAGGAAGGGTATTGGTCATATCAGGAGAGAGCATGTCTCAGACAGATACGACTGCCTTAGGTTAACACAAATTTAAGTGTTCTCCCTTGGTACATCAAGGGTCCTCACTATAAACCTGGAATCCAAGAACAACCAAATATATTGCTTGCTTTTACACAAAATTTTTACTGAACATTTGGTAAATTATTTTTTATGTTTACTCATCTAATCGCATTGTGTTGGATAGATCAACTAATTACGACTTATATAACATCTGAAGATGAACAATAATTTACTGTTGAACATGAACAATTACATGAACTACTATTATGATTATTAAAATCTCGGCCCTACAGCTACAAAGATTATATTTTCTGTAGGGTAAGAACATATATTTCCTTTTAAATGGTAGATTTCTTATTTGCTTAATGCAACAGATTTATTTCTTACTATGACAGACAGAAGGTTAATAAGGTCAAATTTTGCCATAAAAGGATGCACATGACAAAAAAAGGCAAACTACTGCAGTGCTGATAACACAAATCAAAAGAATTAAATCCTTTAAACTGTACGTTCCATCACAATTTTTGGCTAAGTGCCCCATCAAGCTTCATTTTTAACAAATTAGCAATTTCCAGTATGGGAGGGAACCTTTCCTAGAAATTTTAACAGCTTTAGTTTGCAAGAATAAAAATACTATTTTGAAAAAATTACTGTTCACACCTTATACATAATTCATATAGAACTTGACATTCCCATCACTATAACTCATCACTGCACATGGATTTTTTTTTTTTTAATTCTCTCAGCCTCCTGTTACTATATGGAAGAGACACTTTGCAGATGGAGGTTCCATCTGCAACAGGAACTGACTCACATTTCAGGCTAGCATCCCCCCCCTCATCTATGGCTAAAGTAACCTTTCTTTTACACGGCCGAAGTTTACTTGCAAGATATTAAGAATTACAGTTGTGTTATAATTATTATTTTCCTACTTGTTACCTCTTCTCAGTGGCCAAGATGAGATTTTGTCTTACAACTATGTGCCTGCAAGTGATCTCTGATGGGAATGATGCTAATACAAGTCCAACTCCAGCACGGGCCCGCTTCTTCCTATATATTTTTCTCCTTCCTACCTTCACTAGCAAAAAAAAGCACTTTCCTTTTTGCTTAGAGAAGTGTTTTCTGGATGTGTAGCCCATACAATTAAACTATTTCAGTTGTGCTGATTTTCACTGCTTTACATGCTCTAAGACTATTTCTTTTGACTGTCAAAGGCAAAAATCAAAATGTATAAATTTATTGTAACTTTTTAATGAATACTTAAGACATAATCACATCTTTTTTATGGGTCTTCTGCTAGCTTAGTCTCATTAAAATTCACTCTTCTGAATATGCAGTGCAAAGAAAATGCTGCTAACATGTCACAATAAACCAACTGTCTGAAACTACACAAAAAGGAGAAGAAAAAAAGGTAACATTTGCCTTGTACCTTGTAGTTTATGAGAGAAGATATCTACAAGCAGCTGTAAAATGTTCATAAAATAAAATTGGAATTTATATCAAAATCATTCTTAATACCTTAGGGCTTTTCTATCTCTGCATAGTTTACCCTCAAAGATTTAGTGGTAAAGTTTTATGTTAACAGGCTGAAAGTTATAGTGGAGTTGTCAGTAATACTACCTTTTTTTGGTGTGTCTGCCTATATATCAGTCTATTTATTTTTAAATAGCAAGACAGTAATCCTTAGAAGATGCAATATGAAAATGCTATTGGCAACAGCTGAATAGTTATAGATGTGTTAGCTATCCTTAATGAAAGTGCTACTCAATACAAACCACCTTATTATTATTATTATCTTTTTTTACAATACTTATTTTTAGCAAGGGATGGGAGGCACAAGGAACTTGAACATGACCATTCCTGCTCAGGCTTCCCATTCACTGGGAGAATGTTTTGACTTCCATTTAAATATTCTATTGAGATGGATCATTTCCTACTAAGTTGTAAAGGAAACCACAAGAAAATTCATGAATATTTTGGACAAATTTATGACAGCTTTCCCATAACATAATGTCTGAGGGAGCAGTGGAAACCAGTTAGCATTCAGAATCTGGAGAATCTGGGGGAAAAGGAAAAGGAAAAGGAAAAGGAAAAGAAAGGAAAAGGACAACTGTGTGACATTTTAAGTCTTGTTCTAAGATAAGGAAGACATGCATATACATAAATGGATATTTCTACATATATATGTGTGTATAGATATATAAAGTGCAAGGAGTAGGTTTATCAAATGCATCCACTTTGAAGGGCTGATTAATGTAAGGGACTTGAATTAAAAGAAACAGGAAACACTTTATAAACGCTCTCCTCTTACTGCAGTCCCTGCCTCATGAGTAATAATAGCCCTAATGGCTTCCAGCTGGAGAAGAAAGAAAAATTGCTTCCAAGTATAGTATAAGGTTTGTTCAGCATGAGAACAATTTCAAACTCAGACACAAAGGTTACCATTGTCTGGTGATGTTTCATAGGAAAGCTTGCACAGCTTCTCTGTCAGCTGAGGATCAAGCTGAACCTCAATACTTATGAAGCTCAGTATATATTGTTGTGCTCTCTAAAGCTGTAAAAATGTGTCATTATGAGGTAAATAAAAAAGTTTCTTTCCCAGATGCTCTAGTACTCCAACCTAAATGCTTATAGTTGCCTTTTAGCTGTTCACAGGAATAATATCAACATGAATTTGAACAACCAAAATAGAGCAGTATAAAATAGCTTCATTTTCCAAACAGAAAGTGCAAGTTTTGAATATATTCCCACTCTTTTGATTACTATCTTATATAGTGCTACATAATCCTGAGATTATTTTTGTCTCTTCAAATAACAGAAGAAAAATTACCTAGAGCTGCTTACAATATGATCACATAGGGAACTGTCAAACATCAAGGCTGGGGCAGTGCAGAAAACTCGTATTTCAGTTTCATGAAAGTTAGAAATGGAGAAATATGCATGGTGCAGAAACAGATGCTAAACTGAAGTCCTAAATGCTGCCTCCTCCTGAGCAGATCTGCTGTTAATTGCCTCCATGTGAGGCTACTCTAGTGTGAATTAAAGCACAGTAGCCAAGTCCACAGTGGATCACATACGCATACGTATGCCAGGTGTATTCCACTGCTAGCTGAAACGGGACCTCACATTAGCAGCATTACAAATCTGTGGACTGCCTGCTGATGACCAGAGTGATATAAGCACTGTAGCTGCCTAGACCTGTTTGCTTCTGAGAAAATGGCACCAAAAACTGCTTGCAATATTTTGTCCTTTCCTCCTCCTTTTTTAAAATTTATGTCTGTGGCCCCTTTGCTCTAAGATACAGAGCAATGATTACTTTGTCACAATAGGCTAAACTAGGCGATGAATATTCACTTTTCACAGGCAAAAATTTGTTCTCATGAAAATCTCAAGACACTTCAGAATCTTTCAAACGTTTCTTTTGGGGTAAAAGATTAAGTTAAACTACAGTGATAGTTGTCCCTTTATCACAAGATTTCTGATGCTGGAAGATCCCCTCACCACTAAAAATGAATAGAGTTTAGAAAGGCCACCTATACATATTGCACTTAAGAACAAATCTTGGATTTTATCTTGTGTAACACATAATGATACAAAATCTCAAATTCTTTCCAGAGATGGTACAGTTACAGCAGCATTGAGTTAGTTTAGAGCAACTTCAGAAAGCACAAAGACATAACAGTTAGGTTGATATATATACTGAGAACCATGACCAAGTAGTTTAACATACTGAGCTTTGCTTGAAACAGTTCTGGAAGTGAGAGCAGAACTACAGGCATTGTAAGAAACAAACCAAGAACAAAACCAGCACAGCTTCATTTTCAAGAGACCAATTTCTGCTGGGAGTAGAAATGTTGAGTTTGAATTACTTTAATCCTCTTGAGCCACTACATGCTGTTAATAAAGAGAGGACAAAGTCAGACACTGCTTAAGAAAGAACAAAACACACTCAATAAACCTTTTTCCAAGTTCACCAAATATCAACTACAGGATTAACCATTCCTAGTTATAGTAGGTGAGTTTTAACAAGCTCTGAAAATGAATCAAATCCAAATGGAAATTACATTTCCCATGACCACAGACAGGCTGATGATTCCAGTTTGGTTATACAGTGTTACCAAAAATAACTTTAACCAAAATCTGATGAATAAGCCAGGATTTGTGATTATTAGACTACCTCAGGACCAAAGTCCAGTAGGTAATGTATTCCTAGGTAAGAGTGGAAGAAGATTATATATTTGATGCCAGCTGACTGTTACCACCTATGCAGGATACCATCTGGAAGCAGGCTGGCAATTAAAACAAAACAAAAAACAACAACAACCAACCCAAATGATGTTAATAAAAAGCAGAATTGCTGTTGAGTGGTCTCTGTATGTGCACTAACTGGTAGGAGAAGTATGATTTAAAATCCTCCTGTTTGCTTTATTATAAGCTAAGACTATATGAAAAAAGTGTTGAAATAGCTTGGGGGCAGGAGGAATGACTAAGGAATAACTTTTTTTTTTTTTTTTCTCCTTTTTCCCTAGTAAATATGGATTTATGCAGAAAGCAGGACCACCCCACAAACCCAGAGAGGATCAGGATGCCCCCAATCTCATTTTTGGGCTAAATCAGTAAAGATAAAGGCATAGTATCCCAATGCCTGACACTGAGGCATCCTGTTACCCACTGAAATCCTGAGTGGAGATCAGAGCATTCAGTCTCTCAAAGACACTGAGAAAAATCAGTGACTTGAGAACAGGATTCACAGGAACATACGAGTCAGGTTTCTCAGAAGGAAATACAGAGGCTTAATCCCAACTCTTAGACCTGAGAGGAAATTAGGAGCCTAAGAAGAACCATAAAGAGAGAGGTATATTTCCTCTCAGCAGTATATTTCCTACAGCAGTGATTTCTCTCCAGAGGTGAGGGGCTTTCTTCCTTTCTCCCTCATGACCAGAAGAGTGAGAACAGGCAAGTGGTGTTCACACCAGGTTGTACCTTATCTCTCAATAAATCTGTGGGATCACACAAAGGCCATGATGCTACTAAATGTTAGAAAGCACAGGAGACACTGGCTATAAATCCAAAAACCTTCCTCAGACACATTGTTATAAAATACGTTCATCTGCAAGTAATTTAATTTAGTTATTTGAAAAAGCTTAGAAGTGCTCTGCACAGCATTAGGTGTCTAAGGCCTATCACAAAAGCAATCAGATCACACTGCAGACCAGCTGTGCATCAAGGAGATTGCTTTCATCTAAGTGATAAAAACCTTGTAGAGTGTGAACAATACTGGGCATAAAACGTAACATTTTTAATGAACAACATAAAAGATGAAAAGAATGAGCACAAGAAATGGCAATTTAGCCAGAAGATGGGGAAACGAAGCCTCCCTAACATGACATTTTATAGCAAGTGGCTTTCACAGTAAGCAGAATTTAGAAGGGGGAAAAACTATTTTTTCTGTTCTACTTAATCCAGTTGGGGTACCTTGCAAATCAGTCAGGAATGTTCTAGCATCAGCTGACTGAACCAAAAAAGACAAGCATTAATGTATTTCAGACCCAGGATTAGTTGAAACTCCATTAATTTCAATGAGGATACAAAATTGGCCTTTTTACTGTAATCTTCTACATCAACATGGTTTAAAAAAAAAAATTGCATAAGCCATTAAGCATATAACTGCCTTTATATTTTATTTCTTTTATGAGACTCCTAGCAGGACATTAGCAGAAGATTACATCCTTTGTGAGGCATCTAACGGGACATTAATGGTGGAAGGGTTCCCAATAAATAAAATGACTGTTATTACTACTGCTTAGAGTTGGCCTACCAGTATCAACTGCTACAATCTCGGTGATGGAAAATGCAGGAGCTACTTCTGCAATAACTAGCGTTATTTTGTCTAGCCTAACTAAAACATACTTGAAATTTCACTTCAGAACCTACATTTCTTTTGACTTCCAGAAGATGCCCGTGGGAGAGTTCAGGGCACTGCTACAGCAGCCTGTGCATAGAAAAGGCCACTACAGGCAGGAAAGATAAGCAGTAGTAAATTTCCCACTTAAAAGCAGAAAGAAAAAAATAAATCAAGCCACAAACACGGCTTTTTTGTTGAGTTCAAACACAGATGAATACATATTTCATGCCCTCGTCAACACCAGCTTTTCATTTGTCATGCTTTCCTACACTTCATAGTCCCTTCTCAAACATCATACCTAATGTGATGATCCACTGCAACAATTCAATATAACTCACTTGCAGACAACAGAAAGTATTTTGTAGTTGATAACTAGACAAAAACCAATTGAAACAAAATTTCATTTTTTCTTCAGTGGCTCCAGTGTATCACATTCAAAACCCAAAGCTCCATATCTTTTTAAAAAATTACTTAGTTGTCTTCAAGTGTAAGGTTTCCAAATCTAAATACAAATTGCAAATGTGTGTTTATATATTCAAATTTGGTTTATACATATACATATAGAGAGTGGCCATCACCACACACAGAAAGGACTCCAAGTACTAAAATAAACCACCACTTTTTCACATAACTGCCTTCAAAACACTGACGATTTGGTACATGCCATTTAGTAAAAGCTTAAAAAGGTAAAGTTTGTGCTAGGAAAAGATCACAGCCCACAGCTGCACCTTAAGTACTTATTACTGCTTATCTTTCACTTTATGTCCACTTCTTTTCTGTACACTGTTTTCTCTGTCTTTATCTCTTCTGTATATCAAAGATAGTCACAATAATGTCATTTGACTCTTTCCTATCGCAAAATATGTTTTTTTAAGTAGGACTTTAAAAATTTGCTTTGATGAGAGTAACCTTAAATAAAGCATATAATCCTCTGAGTTTCGGCAAAGTAAAACCTTATTATCCAGGGTAGAGCATGGATGTCATCAGTATGAGCTTCCCAAGCACCATCACAGTTCAGTTTTCTTCCTACCATATAGGCTTTCTGCTTACAAAACATACTAAACTTCTATTTAAATAATGAAGCCAAAGAAAACAAACAAAATAACAATGTTAATGCATTTTTCTTGTTCTGAGGATCTGCCTCCTGAGGCTAGGAGGCTTTCTTGCAATGCTATATACAGACAATAGACCAGTTTACAAAACAATTATTGCTAAAACCATTAATCTTCATGGATTTTCTCTTTGTGGCTGGCCAAGAGTTGTACTGTACTAGAGAACTGGATTAAAGAAATTATCTTGTCTTTCTTCTCTCTTCTACTCCGTAGTTTGGGGATTACTTCTTTATCTTCTATACTGAAGAACACCAGACAGTGTAATGTCACATACTACTTCTGGTAATACTTTTAGGTCCTGTTGTATTATTGCAATACAAAAATATTATGCATAATAGTTTTTATTATGAAGTACGAATCATTTGCAAGTAATGTTCACATGGGCTGCAAAGTGAGGGATCTGTTAAGAAAAATCTTCATACGTTATTATCTAAGATGTCAGCTTCTCAGCATTATCCCATACTCGCTAGAAATCTCATAGAAAGGTACCTTTTCCCTGTCAAGAAAGGGAAGACTGCGACTTCCACAGACAGAAGCAGGAGGATTAAAATAAGATAATCAACCTAGATCATAACACAGAAGTGGTCTCCCTGGTCATTTTTCTCCTTCCTTTACCAACAGGACATGGTAGGGTGAGTTATTTTCTAGAGCATCCATACTGTTTGAGCAAATAGGCAAAGTCCTAAGCATCATAGGCACATATTTTGAAAGATATTTGAGTAATCAATCTCATAAGCTCTACACTAGTTCAGATTTAGATATCTTGATACCAAGCAGCAGGCAAAGGGTCTCAAAAATCTACTACCACCTCATCATCTAGGGCCAAGGCACAGAGGGCCTTTGGAACAATGTACTACAATGAGGCGAGGCAGCGCTTCTAGCGGTACCCGCTTGTTTGACCTGAAAGCCCATGAGAGGTAATTAATATGATGAATCATGGAATAGTTTTAGGAGAGGTCTCACAGGAAACGGTGCATACGAGGTATTGGCCAAAAGGACTTCAACAGTAGCAGCAGGCACCCGAAAGCCTTGTGCATCTGAACTGGGAGCAAGGGATGATTTGGTCCAGGCACAGAAATTCATAAACAACTTAGGGTCATGCAGGTTGCTTACTTTTTTCCTCCCTGCACTTTTTATTGACGGATTTTTAAGAAGCTTGTTCTGTGCGCTTTATGGATACTTTTAACAAGAAGACATGTAGGAGCCAGTGGTCCTGACCAATGTTTCAGAAGACAGCTACTTGATGGCTTTCATTTTTTGTTTACTGTACACTTAGGGACATACAACACTGCTACCAAAGACCTTCTCATTCTTCTGGTACCATAAAGAGTAAGGCCTCTGCTTATATTCTCTCTTTGAATAACTTTCCAAAATCATAGTCAAAAGAAGAAGCAGGATTTAATTTGAGTTACTTCCAAGAGCAGGAGCGGGTTTTCAAATTCTTTTGGCCAGGTACTGCTGCCACAGACTGGCAACAAACACAAAACTCTGCTATATTTGGAAAACTAAAAAGGAGATATAGATGTAGAGCATCAGAAAATACACAGGAAAGATCCAAGTTTTGAGGAATCTACATTCATCACCTTAATGCCTGCTTATGCCTGTGGCGGCAAAGGGACAAGAAGAGGATACAGAGGGCACAGAGCAGCATCCCAGAACACATCCATAATTCACACTGTTGTTTTCTCCAACCCACTGCCAACAGAAAGACACTAATAATTGCATGCAGCCAATGGCTGCCCATCTATGGTTTCTGCAACAAGTGAATCTAGAACACGTTGCCGTCCAAGGTGTTTTGGATGGCAACAAGCCCAGAGCACACTACTGAAGGCACAGATTTAGAGACCTCCACGAGACAATGACCTTGGCAGACCTACCAGCACTTAGCTGCCAGGCCATAAAGTATTAACAGTCTCATGTGAATCACTTCCAAGGAGTGATGTAGTCCAGAAACACACACAATACTGCTCCAGTTCTGTCCAGCTCATAACACAGAGCCCACAACACAGAACTGAAGGTCCACTGTTAGCAACCTATCTTCTGGCTGATGAAACGGTCTCAAATATGCACAAATCTGTGCCAAGAGAGCAGTGTAAGCTTGCTGGTGACAGACTCCAGGTAGGCTCTGTTCTCCAAGTATTAGAGAGCAGCTGAAAAACATTAATTGTTCTTCAAATCACAGAATTACAGCCACAGAGATGAACATAAGGCTGCTTTCTCATGCACCGATGGACTTGCATGCCTGATGTTGCCTAAGCTGGAATTTTCTATGCTTTTGCTCTTGTCCTCCAATCTTATAGCTATGAAGCATTACAACATCCTGTTGCACGAAAAATTACTGAAAAGCCATCTAGATCTCATATAAGACTTCTCTCGTAGGACTAGGAGCATTGCAAGTAAACCTAGGAAAGGGTAGAAGGGACTTGGTGATTGAAGCTTATGGGTAAGCATGATGCTGGACTTCAGGGACTGGACTTTTCCTTTGGGAAAGAGTAGGCTGAAGAGTAGACACATACAACTTCAGCAAAAATGAATAAAAGTCACACCATATATATATATGTGTGTGTGTGTATATATATGTTTTTATATATATATATATATCAATCTGCCAAAACAAACAAACAGTTTTGAAATAACCAATCTTATCTCACAAGAAATAAATATTTTGCTTGCTTGCGATACTGCTAGGAGTTTGCAACAAACTAGCACATGAAATTTTGGTAATTATATTTCAAGACTGTATGATTAGTTTAAGTTCTTAGAAAGAAACAGCATTTGCTTAAAGACACCAGAGATCCATAAAGAAAGCAGCATATGGAGAGACATACAAAGGCTACTTAGGCGCCAAAAAAATCCAATAGAAGAGCCATAAACAATTTCTGTTGGACTGTATAGCATGGTAAAGAGAAGACTTAGAGGGTTGCTATCAGTGTTCACAAGTACCTGACAAGAGGGTTTAAAAGAGAAAGAGCAAGGCTCCTCTCCGTAGTGACAGGACAAGAAGCAATGGGCACAAACAGAAATAGAGGAAATTCCACTCGAGTATAACAAAACACTTCCTCACTACAAGGGCAGGGTCTCTATCCTTGATGATATTCAAAATCAGCCTGGACATGGTCCTGGACAGTATGCCTCAGCTGACCCTATTTGTGCAGGGGGTTGGACCATTCAACCTCCAGAGGCGCCTATCAACCCCAGCTATTCACTGTAATGTCAAATGTTACACAACGCTGATCTGTCAGACTATGTTTGGACACTGAATGAAAGCAGCCAGATTCACAATTACTACTGAGCAACATAGGTAAATTTTATACAGGTGTTACCAAAATTCCTCAGTTGTATCTACTTGTCACTTACGCTTGGCTGTAGGGATATACTACAGGAACTTTATTAGAAACATCCCTTCACAACTTTCAAGATGCTGATATTCTACATGCAGTACATTAAAATTTATTTTTATTATTAGCAAAAAATTGAACTAGAGAAATTAAAATGCTGTACAATGCCTGACTGTAAAGAAATTTGTTACATCAGTGATATATTATAATTAATTAATGTCTGGCTCTTTGCTACCTTCGTTCTTGCATGCAATACTGCAGCAAGGACAACCTAAGCAAAAATGAGCTAAATATATTCAGCAGCATAAAATATTTTCAAGAAAGCATAAGAAATTAGTATCTTCCAGATTTCTGCAAATAACTAGTGAAGAAACTTCATATATATAAATGACAGCCTGCTTACTTTGCAGGTGAAGTCTTTGCCTACTGCTATCTGTATCAGCTCTGGAAAACCAACTTAGTCCCTTGATAGGCAGTTATGGGAAACAGTATGTACAAGCAGTTCTGATTGCCACAAATTAATAGCCATTTAAATATGCATTGCTAATAAGTTACCAAAAATAGATGGTATGGGGAAATACCATGATGAAAAGTAGGGTTCACAATGTTCAAGGCAACCTATAAGCTCCTTCTCCCAGCAGTGTTTGATCAGCTTTGCTCTTCCTCTTTGCAGCATTCTTAAGATCCTATTAGTCACCATCTTTTTTTCCCACTATTCAGTGGAAATTAGCTTTTCAAAAGAAAATGACCTCTTTCAAATAATACATTATACTATGCAGCAGAATGAACCGTTTCATCAGACGAATATCACTTCTTTCTGATCATTAAATAAATTGTCCTTTTCAGACTTTATTAATTATATTTTCTCTCTCTCTCCCTTCTATGGTTTTTAATCATGGATGCAAGTAAGTGATTGTGATTATTTGTGAGCCAAAATTTAATCTACATTTTACTGCTTATTTGTCAGAAAAAAAATTACCATGCCACTGATTTTATTCTGTTTCCATGCTGTCCATGCATAGAATATGCATGTAAAGTCCAGATCTGGTTTCTGGAAGAGCTATGCATAAAAACATAAATATTATTTCCTGTGAACATTAAAACATCCTATTAAAATTCACTCTTTCACAGGTTCATTGATTCACTGATAAATTATGACAACTAAAAACATGTAAAATAAGTTTCCTGTAATATTTAATTGATATATAATTTCTATTTTAAATACCTGCTGGAATGCCCCCATTGATCTTGTATTTCACTATTTAAACCAAAAAACAAATAAACCAAAAAAAACCCCCCCCACACAACTGAGAGGTACTTTATAAAATAATCCACTATTTTCAATAGTTTGGAATCAGTTAGTTAACAGTTACTTAATCTCATCTAATTCTTAACAGACATGGCATATCCAAAATAGTAAGATAGTCTTCATTTATACTAAGTGCAGGACCCAGTAAAACCTCTCAACTGCTCCTCAAGTTAAACGTGTGTGTGTGTGGGTGTCCCTTAAACCAGTTACATACACACATCTGTAGAGATTTTTTTTTAAATTACATTTCAAACTCTGGAAGAAGCAATGAAAAACAACAACAAAAAAAGAAAAATTAGAAGTGTGGTGGGATATTAGGCCATAGTGGATACACTGCTCTCCTTCTTCTTGAGCTCTTGATCCAGTTCTTTTCACTTGCTAAGAAAGAATATTTTAATTCAGGTATTTCATAAATTTGCATTTCAAATGATTGCTTCTAAAAATATATTCCTTAGTAGGAAAACAAACAAAGCAAACACCTCTTTAGAGTTTGCACTGGGGTAAGGGAGAAGGTAAACACAGAAGGTTTAGATATGTGATACGAAGCAAAGATATACATAATCCTTTTTTTCCCATCTGTACAGAAAGAAAAGTACTTATTTTGAGGAATGTGTTTAACTTGGCAGTTGTACCTTTATACAGGGCAAAGCCTCTATGAAACTCTGATACACTCCAGAGATGTATTTTCTGTTTACAGAAACAGCAACTGAGGAAACGTGTCACATTATATCTCATCAAAGTCTTGGTACATTAGGCAGGAACATCACCGTAAAGTTGCCAACAAGCATATTATTTTCAAATGAAGAAGCAAAAAATGACTCTCAGAAACAGAAACTGGTGAAGAGGGAAGATCAAAGAAACACAGTAGAACATAAGGGGCTAGCAAGGGCATGTTCTCTTCTGAGTGATAAAATTAGCAGAGAAAGATGGACAACAGCATTATATCAAGAAAAGTAGAGCTTGTGTTTCCTAAAACTTCTATATATTTCATTGCGCCTAGGCTGAAAACAGCCTAAGGCTACAGAACAGAGTGTAATTATAAATATTGCTATAAATGCACATTTTTTGAAAGATTAATACACCCTTTTAGCACATCTGTGAAAGAAATCTGTGATTATCTAATTAGCAAAGCTTGCATTGGTGCTGCAGACCAACAGGGTCTGGAATTTTGCACCAGAAAGATGACATGGCTGAAATACTTTCTGAAAAGACAGATTGTTCGGTGTCACGAACACATTGCTTCTGATACAGAGTTTCTCATTTTCCATGATATTCCCCACTTCTTTGAAAAAGATTGGAAAGGAAGGGATGCACTTTATTGTGCAGACTATGTTGGTTAAAGAACATACTATGGGCATAAACTCAAACCAGCTTTCCTTTTTGAACCTGAGGCAGAAGATATATTTCTATAAACTTGAATAATGACTAAATTATTCCTGGGATACACAGATGCCAAGAATCTTGCTCTCAGTCCAGCTACTCAAGCTGTTCTTCTTTGCAAGAACCAGTGGAAACAGTCACTGGGCTAGAAAGAAGGACTATCTCTTCCTATCCTACATGTTAATATACTTTTCTAGAAGGAGAATTTGTTCCTATTGCAAGAAGTGTTATAGATATTTTATGCAGAAATTACTAAGTGCACCCTTTGAAACTGTTCCATTCTTTTAAAGTGCAAAACCAGGAATTATTCTGAGAAACAGCACAGATAGCACTGTGTGCTTTGGAAGAGAAGCAAACCTCAGTCTCCTGTTAGAGGTCTGCACACTACGATACTAGAACAGTGAAATGTAACCTCTATCTTCAGCTGCTGTACAAATGGAGGAAAAAAATCTTCTAGGAATTTTAAGACATAAGTGATTAAGAATTAGTCTAACACATCCTCAGGGTCCTCTACTCCCATTCTTCAATGGAATTGGCCCTCAGTCTTGTAGGACACATATACTATGCCTTATTTCATCATATTATTTAACACCGCCTTTTTTTTTTTTTTGGCTAAAAGAGCAAAATAAGGCGAGGTATTATCAAAAATGTAGTATCTGGTTTTTAAGGGCTCTTGGAGATACAAACTAATGGGTGAGACTTGGTGCGTGAGGCTTCCTAATAGAGACAGGAACAGTCAGTCTCTAAGACTTCACTACATTACCAGATAGCCAACCACTAGCAAGCAGTGGCCTTTGACAATTTTTAGAGGAAAAAAAAAATAAGTAAATGAACCAGCAATAACATAAGATAAACAGACCAAAGCTTGCCTTCCAAACAGCTCGAAGCGGACATGCAATAGCATAGCATCTCAACTGGGGCCCGCAGGATGCTTAGCACACTCCCTTCAGCATACAGTGCAAGTCTACCCTCCATAGCAGCCTCAACAATTGGAACTTTTAGTTCCATTTTCTAATTGTACTAGTTCACATATTTTTTTTGTTAGCCTGAGTACAGCTTTGTTTTTTAACAATTAAATTTAATTATCCTGTAGGAAAAAAAACCCCAAACAAATATGCTAAGGCTACAGTTTATTTATGGTAACAATAAATATAGGGTGTCTGAGTCTCTTTCCCTTACAACAGGGGAGCAGGCCTGACAACTATGTAATTCTAGTAGCTTCCATCTGGCTCTGCTAGAGAACAGTATCAACTCTGTGTAAAACTGCTCTCATCAGAAAAAACAGAAACCATTGTTTCTGGTAGGAAGTCCTTCTCCTAGTGAAATTCTAATGAATTTCAATTAACTTGCCATGGATTTATGGAGTTTAATTCTTTTAAGGGTGAACTGCTGCTCTGGGAATTAAACTAGAAAATTATGCTGCAGTTGAATTGTATTCATCTTCCTAACAGTAAGGAAGGATGGAGGGCTAAGTATGTCCCTCAGTGCACGGCAGTAACTCACATCAATGCCATTAGGGAAAGGCAGAAAGGTGTGCTGCAGGGGGAGGGCACGGAAAGAAAAAAGTACCTTTTTAATATGCTTTCTCAGGCGAGCCTTTGTATAGCGCTCAGCTTTGCTGAAGTCTCCGCTGCGTTATGTTAAATCAAAATAATTTATTTACATTGCTATGGAGTCCTTTCATCTTTGTCTCTTAGCCAGACCAGGGCAAAGCACAGAAGCCTCTTTTTTTGTGAAGCTTCAAGATTCTAACATTGATTAGATGTAGGGAGGGTGGGGGGGAGGATGAAGATCTTCAGTTTAATATAAAGCTTTAATTATTTGAGGTGTTGATTTAGTCAAGACAATCAGTTGGTTCTCATTTCAACTACCTTGACTCACTAAACCAAATGAATCCTTTTGCCATAAAGGATGGGTCACTTGAAGGAAATATTTTTTTAAAAGCCTCAGACCCTGATTTTGAAGGCCTGCTTTTTTATGCCTTCATTTTGACACAAATACACACACACAGAGGATGAAGCTAAGCCAGCTTCAGAGAGCTGCATCCTGGCCTCATCTGGCTACCCACACTTCCCACATAGTCAAAGTAAAGAACCAGACACCTGACGATGGGATTCCTCTCTAGCAAACAAAGAGGAGCTCATCTTCATTGAGCATCCAGACAGACCCACAGGATATTCACCCAGGATGAACCTTCCAGCTATCCTCCGTGCAGGATCTTTCCAATGTGAACTCAGTTCACACATTGATGTTGGTAACATTTCTAAAAAGGCCTTCAGCATTTAAAAATCAGCCATCAGTTGCTGCTCTTGAAAATCATTAGCTAAGCTTTAGAGTGGATATAGACCAAAGCCTTACTGCTTTAAGAGCAGAACTGAGTTTCACCGGTCAAATTTTAAACTTTCTCAGGAGGATGAGAAAGTTATTTATTAGTTAGTTCTTTATTTATTTTTACATCCAGTTTTAACGAGGCTGCACTAAGCTTGATGCATGCCTTTCAGTGTGGCATTTCATAAGCATATAACTGCAAGGGAAAAGAAGGAATTCACAACTCCAAGTTAATGTGGTATATCCTGTTGACATCAAAGAAATGCAGAAGACCTAGTTTAGAAAAACTATGAAGCAACTTGCACCATCTGAATTGTTAAAAATGAAGTAAATGTTAGTTTTTTAAGCAGCTTCCTTATTGGACTTATATTTAAAAAAAGCTCGTTTTTGTTTGACAACACGGAGTGCAGCGAACCCACATTTGCCTTGATTTACTTCTTTAGACAGTTAGTGTTTGGTGCTGTGTCTTTTCATACAGAGGTTAGAATTAGCTCTGTGAAATCTGTAGACATAAACTAAGGATGTACATTTTGGATACTCTCATAATTAAGTTTCCCACAAGTGTCACAGAAAACCAAACCCAAAACCCAGATGAGAGTGGGGTTTTTTTGTATAGCTGACTCCTGAATTTTATTTGATCTGTCTTTACAGGAGGTGAGGAATGTTGGCATTTTGTTCCCTACCCAAACGTCTTAATAAACTAGAACACTTTCTATTCCTCAAAATTCTTTGCAAGCCTTCATTAAAAAATAATAGGCATAAACATCCACAAACAAAATAATCCTTGTAACCTTAAAAGAATATCTACAGAGTATAAGAAAAAGGAGATAATGTATTAAATTCTGTAACAAATTCACTTGAATGCATAGACTTTTTCAACCCCTTTCAACCCCTTCATGACATTTCTTTCTTTTCCAATTAAGTTCTGAATATCTAAATACTATATACATACAGACACACATTTACATATAGGCACCTGACCAGTTTGTTACATCTAGGATGATAAAAGTGATCCTCTTATTTGATTTAAGTTTTACATGTCGAACACTGCAGTTGATGTTGACTCTTGCCCATCTGTCAGACTCTAAATAATTATTCCTCTTTTTCCATTCTTTGCTACATGCTCTGCCTGTGTTCCAAGTCAAACAGGTACCTCTGTAACTTGTTCAAATGTACAGAAGAAAATAAGCAATTATGGTTTTTTTCTCTCTTATAAAAATCGTTAACGCACGCATATTTTTGGATAGCGTTGAAGTATATTTTGTTTATAAATTTGCTAGTGAGCACTTAAGGTATAATAACAAACAGACTACTTAATACAATAGTTTATAATTTCCTGGATGACATCCTTCTTCTTTGAGGGCAAAATAAATATTTCCATTGACTTCACTGGGAACAGAACAGCATTTGAAGATTTAACATAACAAAAGAAGATGAATATGTGCATTCCCGACGCTTTTGTCATATGGAATAAGAAATGGTCAAATGCATTGTTCTTAGTTGCAAAGACAGACAGAAAACAGTACTGACAATTGAAGAAGAATGAAATGTATTTGCCTTGTATTTATTTTATTTATTGTCTTCACCAGTAAAAAACCCAGTGGAACATATTTTCACTCATTTCAAAGTCAGATAAGCACCAGCATCATCCATGTTCCCCATATATGCAAGAACACAGATTACACAGGATGACAGCCACCCGAGAAACAGCCAAATGATGCTTATT
This sequence comes from Eudromia elegans, assembly GCA_003342815.1. Lineage (NCBI taxonomy): Eukaryota > Metazoa > Chordata > Aves > Tinamiformes > Tinamidae > Eudromia > Eudromia elegans. Next base: position 2,613,704 of record PTEX01000076.1, read on the forward strand.
TTCTGAAGCTTTTAGTTTTGCAAAATAAAAGTATTACTTTTTCAAAATAAAAACATACACACACTTCTCAGACAGAAGTGTTGCCTTTTTTGTTGTTTTGTTCCTAAACACTGAGAAAGCCCTGTGAACACTGAGCACAGGACCTGGGCCTGAGAAAGGTCAAGCCTGTTCTAAATGCAGAGGCAGCAAAGTTCCACCAGAGTTCAAGATTCCACATCCTCTGCTCTCCCACACCCAATATAAATTCTGAATTTTTTAGATAAGCTTTTTGGAACTAAGGTTAATGAGCCTCGAGGTCAAAAAACCAATAGAAGTCAACAATACCAAATCAAACAATCATTTATTTTGCTATGCTCTCCAACCTTTCCCTCCTGAAAAAGATGAATTTTGTAAGTCCAAATCTAAAACATTTTAAAACCTATTCTTCCCAAGATGAATGGTATGTGCATACATGCACACTACAGAATAATCATACCCTTATCAATCAGGCACACAGTTTGACTTTTCTAAGCTATGATCAAGATGCTGGTGTACTCTGTAAGCAGGAAAAACAAAATTCTGCCTGTCTAAAAAAGGTACTGCCTTCACTGGAAAGGCAGTGCCAATTAGAAAAGAGTGGCATGTAGAGAAAAGATGCACGGCAAGCAAACTGAATCCTTATCATATGCTTGGAATTATATAGCAAGAAAAGTTCAAGATTCAGGCAATAAGCACTTTAATGATTATTAGTAATAACAGACAAATCCTTTGCTAACTTCTGCACCTACCAGGATTGTTTACTAAAAGCCTGCTTTGCTAAAGTGACTGTTTTTCAGTAGTACCTGACTATGCTAGAATATTAAATTACGTATCAGTGGAAATGAGAGGGTGCAAGATTTATTCAAGAGGCCAAGGAGTTCTGGGAGACTGAAAAGATCTCTGTTCTTCATCAGATCACAGTGACAACGAAAAATACATGTTTCCAGGAAAAAGTTTCTATGGAATTACAAGGGGAATATATTTTAAAATAAATCCTGTAATCTGCTGTTGTGCTAAACAGAACTTAAGAATTTGAATGTGTAATTGTAATACAGACTCTGTTCTAAGTTGCACAGATCATGCCAAATACCCAGCCTCCCCTACTTAGATATAAAGGAAGTCTCTGACCCTGTGCTAAAAGTTACAACTAATAGCACTGGTAAGAAAGCACTTAAAAACATGGCAAAAAAATACACACACAAACAGAAAGCCTGAAAAGCTACCCTTTAAAGACAAGGTCTGCTCACAGGACCTCAATTGCAAGACAGATCGATGGGCAAGCCTAAAAACTGTAGCAGACCCCACTGCCCTACAACAGTGGGCATACCCTGCCCTAGATACTTCTTTAGACAAAAAGTGTCAAATTCTCTACTAAATACCAAGTGAGGCAATGGCTGCTATGGTACCCATCCAAAATTTCCAGTTACACAACTTTGACTTTATAGTCCCCTTAAAACTTTCTTAAACTATCCTTTTTGGCTCATGTTTTTGATCATGATTTTGATTTTTTTTGTTGTTTGCTTGTTTTTGACAGGGGGAGAAGCTTCTGCACTTTCAAATTAGATGAAGAGGGATCCCCCTCCCACCATCAAAGTAGAAGCATTTTACTGGGAGAGAGGGGGAAGGCGGCGGAGGGGAGTCTGAAACCTGCTATGCTATCAAAGAGGGATTTTTAAGTTTGCAGGACGCAGCAGTGTCCTATGGATCAGGAACATAGGGAACGTGCAGCTCCCTTGAAACTTCCCACAAGTCTGACAAAGCACTGTTTCCCACACACAGCCTAATCCCCAAACTTGCATATGTTCAGTGCAGAACTTGTTTGCATCTCTAGGAACTCCTTCCTGCACACATGCTCAAGCCTTTCATAGACGCCCCTTGGGCTGCAGGCTGATACCACAAAGTGATAAACAGACTTCACTGGCAGACTGAAATGGATTCTTCCCATAGTTTGTCCTACCATTCACTACAGGAGAGGAATAAAGGGTGCTCAGACGGTCTCCACTAAGTTCTCAGGGCTTCCGCTACTGAGGTTTTAGTAATGCAAAGCAGCAGCAACTCATTTTGGCTGGAGAAACGGCAAAAATTATGACACAAGAGGACTGGGAGCACCAAAATGGACAGCAAAAAGATGAACCAAAATGGTACATCCTCTAGTTTGGAAAACACAGGGCTAGGGGACAAAAGAATATGCAAGAAAAGTGCTTCTCCATGCTTGTGATCCTCTTCCACCAGTTTCTTAGGCATCACATCCTGACTCCTGAGCTAGGAAAATATTCATTCTGACCTAGCATGGCTATTTTCATGGTAACAGTCACATATTTAAGGTGGTGGAGAGAAAAGTATTCTTAGAATCTTTCATCTTCTAAGAGAGAAAGGGAAGTTGATTAATGAATGCAGGCAAGAAATATATCCTAGAAACAGTAAGGTACACCAGTGATATAGATCACTTCCAGAGGTCTTCAAAACCCGCCTGGACATCACCCTGTGCCACATGCTCTAGGGGACCCTGCGTGTGCAGGGGGGTTGGACTAGATGACCTCTACAGGTCCCTTCCAACCCTAGGCATTCTATGATTCTATGATTCTATGACTAGTTGAGAACTCAATACACTTCATAAACCGAGAGATGTCCTTACAAAACTAGGTTATGTTACAGTAAAATTTGAATAAACACATTTCATGAAGTACCCAACAGATTGCTTTAAGGATTTTTTTTTTTTTTTTTTAAATCACATATAGTACTAAATTCCTGCACGTTTCTCATTTTTTTAATAACTTGAAGGAAATACCTATATAGGTATCCTTGTGTAACAGACTTCTTATTTCTCCTCTCACTGTTCTATGAAAAGGTCAAATTATTTTCCAAACTAGCAGATGAAATGTATTAACATCCTTATCACCATTCATAAACAAAAGTGGACAGAATGACTGTACATATTACATTTTATCTTTCTATCAGAAGTAAGACTTTTGATCCTTTCTATTTGTACAAAGAAAACATACAAAATGCTGCTTAAGAGAGAGATACATACAAAACATCCAAATGCTCAGTATCTTAAGAAGTTAAGAGTCTTGTTCTGAACTCACATTAACCATTAGAAATTAGGAGAGACTCCAGCCAAGTTATCTCTGTACATGGAACCAGCATATAAACCTAACTACCTCCAACTCTCACATATGAAAAAATATCAAACTGCTGGAAATGCACAATAGAGATTTCATTATATATTTTAATAACAAGCTTTGGGATTAGAACTACTGAAGTATAAAACATTACCATTCTCAGTTTGCCTCCTTTGCATCTTCTGATCAACTCTCAGCCATGAATAGCAAAGCCTCACGAGGCACTGTAATTAGCAGGCTTCCTTCCTGTCTGGAACCACGCTGACTTTTTTAAAGGGAAGTGCAAGACATTCTTCCACTTAGAATCAAATGTAAATTGTATAATTTATTAATTATTTTAGTAGCACTTGATATTTATTTTAATTAATCTGTAATTCAGACATGAACACTGGGGAGTAACAGCAGGACATCAGAAGTTGTTCTTTATTTTTTTGCTTGAGAACATTTTTAATGAAAAACAACAACAACAAAGTGCTTTATAAGTCAGATAAATAAAGTTCAAGTTAGATTAAATCACATATGGCACATGTTTCCCAACAAAAGTTTCTGAATATGATACCTGCATGAGTAGGCCAACAAATAAAAAGCATCAGCCTCACTTCATCATAGCCTTCCCTACACAGCTGTGCAGGGCATGCCTGGACCAGCAGTCTCTGCAGGGAGGTTATGAGGAAGCTTGATGAGATTCCCTCTTCCTGCAGCTCCCTTCCCATCTCTCCATCACAAACCCCTGTGGTTTATGATGCAAACCACAGCTCCAAGAGATTCCCGCAGCTACCTGTGGAACTCAGAGCTAAACTACAGACAGGATGCCTGACATCCTCCATGAAAAGAGTAATCTTGAAAAGCAATAGATATGCATGCTGCTTTGAAACCAGGAACTACCTTTCCTGGTCAGAAGTCCATAAGGAAGCTGAGCTTGAGCAGATTGATATTCTGTTGAACCACTTGCTTTGGAAAATGGCAATCGCTTTATCCCCTAAGAACACTGAATTACTTGCAGGATTTCCAAAATTCAACTCCTTCTTTACCAATCCATGCATACTACAATGATGGCTACCAGTATTTAAAGGTACTTATTAAAACTTATTTGTCTGCACTTGGCCTCTAAAGGTACCAAGTATAGCAACACAAAGGTCATGTTTCTGGGAAAAAGCAGGCCTTTTTTTCTTAAGTTAATCTGAATGATACAAAAATAGCAATCAGACATGCCTAAAAATAGCATTGTGTTTTTTAAAGATGATAATAAATCTGCTTAAATATTTTGGCTACCCACGACCATAAATCACTTTGTGTTGTGTTTCATATGCCCCATCCATCAAATTGAAGCTGGAATGCAAAGGAAGGAGAGGAAAAGGGTGATTTTTGTATGTCTTTCATGGTGGGATCATTCAGGAGCCCATAACACAAACAGGGTCTGCCCTGCACTTGCCAGGAACATAGTTGTGTAAAACACTACAGCCTGCAGGATGGGCACTCTATTCCCATCGCTTACTCCCTTTGTTCAAGGGATAGCAGTTTCCCCAAGCCTTTCTGATTTGCCTTTTAGTATAGAGAGGAACAATGGCACAGAGTCTACTTCTCATGGGTGGGAACTCAATGGCACACAGTGGTGAAGTGGCAAGTAGACCAGTCACTGCTTTCTCGAGTTGCATCCAAACAGCAGCATCCAGAGTTCAGGCTGCAACTGCATCTCAAGGCTTTAAAACAACTTCAAACACTAAATATTGCCAAAACCTACAGCTGCATCCCTCCAGAAGCCACCTCTCCACAAAGACAATAACAATATAAAATTAACATGCAGGTCATCCTATCTTTTATTTTATTTCTTTACATAACATATAAGCATGCAAAATAATCAAAGACAGATACTTAACATGTCATGGGTTGCTCTGCAAATCCTACCCATAACTTTCAGTTTATGGTCTCTGACCACTTCAGCAAGGAGTTCTTTTTCTAATCAATGCATTCAGCACTAAGGTGGAGGGACAATAGCTACTTTTCACAGGCAGGCAGTAGAAATGCCACTTTCAAGGTCGTGATTCAGCTACAAAGTTGCAGAACACAAACACAATAACATAACTTTCCTTTTCATAATTGTTTCCTGAACCTAGAGTGGCCAAGGAGGTTCATGTCATCATTTCCCTTTTTTATATGCCTTGCTGCTTTGCACATTTCAGTGAATCTTCACAGAGAGTATCAAATACAGACAATATAATGGGAATTAAAGCTTTTGGAAAGGCTGTGCCCTGAATTCAATTAACAACAAGAATCTAGTAGCTAGCAGCAAGTAGGGAGAAAAAAAACCCAACAGAATTACCTGAGAGTTCAAAGATGTATAAAATCCTATTCAAATGTCTCTTTCTTTTTTTCCCCCCCCCTCACCTTTTCTTCCCCACCTCCTGCAGAAGTGATAATAACAAAATAACTGCTTTTATTTTGAATCTCAAAGCTAGCATTCCATTAGATGCAGAGAAGGGACAGTAATGTCATGTCCACAACTTCCACGAGGTAAATTCAGCCTCATCATATTGCAGCTCTACTTGGACTAGAGCCACGTCCAGCTGCGAGAGCCAACAACAGCAACACAGACCTTGCCAAAGGAGGCCACCCTTGGGAGGGACCCTGCCTGCCTTAACCCCCCAGTACCGGCTGCCTCTGGACCACACTGGCCCCATCCACATTGCAAGCACTTGGCATGGCTCTCCTGAGGGCCTTGCCCAGCATTAAAACAATGCAATGAAGCAAAAGAATATGGGAAGTGTCACAATCTTCCACTCCTTGATGCTGGGTCTCCAGGTGCTCTGGTAGTGCTGGATGATTTAATAAAGCAGAGGAAGGGAAACCTCACTGTGTTTGTGGCCACTTTCAGATGAAGACACAGTCCCCACTTAGAACCATGCCTCAGTAGAAGAGGATTAAAAAAAAAAAAAAAAAAATCACATTTAATGCGCTGCCACTCTACAAATGTGCTTTCTAAGTAGATTTTAAGGTAGGGCTTATGACCGCCAAACTTACAATGGAGATTCATGACTGGACATGGATCAGATTCAGGGAGCCACTCACCAACCTGGAGCCATTCCCAAGAGAAACTGATAGATGTAATACGGAACACACCTGAGAGAAGCCATTTTTAGGCAACTGGTCCAGGATCAGCTGGAACAAACTGAAACAGACCTAGCACAAGTGAGACCAGCTAATGAAGCCAGGCACGTACCACACAAACAGCCTGCGATTATTTAGTTTATGAAATTCACTTTTTTCTCTCCTTTGTGGCACTATCTTGGGCATGGGGGAAGATACACTGGACTGGCTAGAGTGTTGAGAGGGGAGCTATGTATGTAATACATAGTCAGATAATGTCTTCACCATATCTAGGGATTTCCCAGGGGCACGAGCCTGTGTTGTATACAGTAAAGTCAGTCCTTTTCTGGTAAAAGGAATCTTCTAAACTCTGAAGCACTGATGGAAAATTGAACCCTTCAACTGGAAAGAATTTCTAAAGCTCTGCAGTATTAACACATTAAAACGGATAAAAAAAAAAAAAAAAAAAGCTTAGATGTAATTATTACCAGTAGGTGGTATGCATTAACTGCTATTTTCAAAACAGCAAGTTATTCAGCAGCTTTAGGGAAAAAAAAAAACTCCTCAGGAATTGAGGGAAAAAAAGTTTTAGAAAAGTCACTAACAAATCTTACACATTTGTGATAAATTGCAATTATAAGGAGGCTTTCATGCTGGGAATAATTAGCAACATACCTCAACATTATTGAATATCAATGAAGTCAAGAATGCTCTTCATGAAAGAACAATACAGAGGAAGGAAGTAGCCAAGTTGTACTTAAAAGGAGGCAAAAATAATGTAACTGCAGAAAAACTGCCAGATACAAACAGGATGGATTCAGTTTGCAGCATTTCTTCAAAACCAAGTTCTACACTGAACACTTCCGTCATTCAAAGTACAACAGCCTTTCTCTAAAACTCACTCGCCATTACTTAAAAAGAAAATGCTTCTCAACAACCAGATGTTTTTACTCTAAGTCAGATACTTGGTGAATGAGCATTTCAGGTGCAGCTATACACAAGCATCTGTTGAGACTATAAAGCAGACACATAGGACAAATAGACAAATACTGAATTAACATGAAGATAAAATGTACATTTCACTGCTACACAGTTGGATTAACAAGACAGCTTTTTCAATCCCTGCTCAGTGCAAAACCAACAAAAATTAGTCTCTTGGATAGTTGATTTTTGTATTCCTCACCAAACCCAGGTTTTATTTCCTAAGGATGCCCTAGCAGATATAATAATTGTTTGCCAAGTTTGTCAATGCTGGTTTCTCAACATTGTTTTGGTTTTCATAATATGCTGCTAGTTTTACTTAATGAAAGGGCCAGAAGACATTACTTAAACAAGACTGGGAAAATCTGAACAAAAGCAAATTCCCTACAAATATCAAACCTCCAAACTCACAGCTACCTAAACTCCTTCAAAAAATCTGACCCTACATTAATCAGATGCCTTGAAAAATTTCCTCCAAACTGTCTGAGGAAGAGCCAGGAATTTTAATAGAGACCTCCTCAAATCTAAGCCGCTGCCATTATCACTTGGCTGACATATGCGAACTACACAAGAAACAAACCAGAAGAATTCCTAGCAATGGACTTACTCCTGCATGAGGACAGCAACATTTTTAACGACACAGAAAAGGCAAGAGGTTCAGCATATTTTTCTTCTATGCTTGGAGAGAAGCAGGATGACACACTAGTATCACCACAGGATGACGAACTGCATTCCAGTCCATTAGTAACTATGGAGGCTGTTAAACAACATCTACCAGAAATAAACATTCTTAAAATTAGTATCATTTACTCAGTAGTTGAAAAAAAAAAAAAAATGGCAGATGACCTCTCTGGCCTACCTGCAACCAACTCTAATAAGCTGAACATAAGTTTCATATGAATTGCAGAAAGCTAAAAGTGTACCTATACTCTAAAAGGATAAACTAGGTACAAGCATAAAACCAGTGCTTTAAAGCCACATCACTTAGCTGAATGTCAACACTGCACCAAGTATTGAAAAAAGGTCAATAAATTCATAGCTAATTGTCATGAGCTGTTCTCTTGGATCAACAAGTCCACATTGACCTACAAAATAAAAATCTGTTTTCATTATGTGTTTCATATGTCTACATTAACAAGGCAGTACAGCCTCACTCAGAAGATCAGAGGGTACTGAGGGTCTCATGTCCACACTGCTTAGCCCATGGATGGAAGAGGTCATGGAGGGGATATTGCAGCTGTAGCTGCTGTAGCTGCTTTCATGGCCCCAATGGCTTCTCACAGCTGGCAGCACATTCACTATGTTCCTGGGCTGCATCTTCAGGTCACTTCACTCAAAAGGAATCCAGCTCACCAGTTCCAAGGCAGCGCGATCCTTATAAACCGATGCTGACATACAGGTCAGCTCCTATAAACCAAGCGTCCCTTTCTGACTTTAAACATAACACTATGAAAGCTCTAATACAATTAATACTAAACAGTTATTATAACTGATAACAAACAACTGCTTTTCTAATTCGTTTTAGATGAAATGGAGGCTACTCAACACTACAGAATAAAATTAAAGGTGAAAAATATCAGTGACTTTGACCACTCATGCTTTATACATTTTTATATCAATAAAATTAGGTATTTCCTACTCAATTATAAAGCAAAAAATCAAACCATGCAGAAACCCTACAAGTCATTGTAGAAGGAAAAGTTCCAAGCCTATTACCTGATAATATTCTAAGCAAGTTTTAAAAAAAGAATTCATAAACAAGAGAAATGTAATTGCCAACATCTACTTCAGATCGAGAGGACTCATTCCAGATGCTGCATGATCAGCTACGTATATTAGCCCTAAAACATGACATTACATAAATCCTGCCAAAACTTTTAATGTAAATCAATACAAGTTTTTTAAAAGGTCAAACATAGGTCATGCAATAGGAAGAGGTGGAAGGAAAGGTCACACAACCCTGTTCTCAAGATGGTGGACCTGGGCTTTTACAGCTTAATTGAGTGCTTGTGTAAAATTGCATCACTTCTGCAGAGGCTAATCTTTCACTGCTTAAAGTGAAGCACAGGAGAACTACAGATTCCCAATGTTTTGGCAATCAGGCTATATCCAAGCAAGCCTGTATCCCAAATATTTAACTTTCAGGGCTGCTTTTACGAGTTTTCACTAAGATAATACAATCTTGCTCATTGGGTTTCTCTTCCTGCACATGAGTCCATATAGTTATTTGCATGTAGTTAAAAATTAGCATGAACAGCTTTTCAAATTCTATCTGTGAACAGTAGTCAACAGTGAATTTGGAAGGCAGCCACGACTTAAAGCAGCAGTGATTAAAAATTGGGTAAATTCACCTGTTCAGTGTATAGGAAAAGCATATTATTGTAATAATGCTCAAATTAGAACTAGATGAACATCATTTATCTACATTTCTGCATAGCACAAGCAGCACTGCAATAATAAATCCAAGCTCTTTATTGGTTGTATTATGAGAAAGAGAGATATTGCATTCCTGAAGAAGCACAGCAGGCAGCCACCTTTGTTTTAAGGCTCTTCCTGAATCAAACTTAAGGATGCCTATCCCTACTGCCAGCTCTGACAGAAAACTTCAACTTCATTGATGTAGTATCCAGACAAAAACAAATAATTTTAGCAGAAATCACATTAGGCCCTATTATCACTACTATTTTTAAAAACTAAAGTATTTGTTTTAAGAGCAGCATATTACAGGATGAGGTGCTCTGAATTGCTAAAATAAAGCATCTTGCAGCACAGCCTAGGGTATAACATCTTACAAGAGATGATTTCTTATGACTTGTCCACTTCTTTAACAACACTCAGGACCTGATTTTAGCTACTGCCCTCCAGGTTAGTGTCTTTGCTTACACACGACTATCCATCATCTTTCCACAACAACAGTGCAGGAGTAGGGAGGACACAATAAGCTTAAGCACAAAGATATCATTACGAGGTGCTGTTTGAACCATATGGCCACTGCTATTTGAAGTTTTTTTCCTTTCTTTTTTTTTTTCCTAAAGAAAGTATTTCTTGGCTCTTCTACAGAAAGTGCACAGAAGCAATGCTAAGTCTTACAATATTAACTGAATATTTCCACACACTCCCACAGGTGGGGTTTTTTTTTCCCTCTTGTTTTTTTTTTGGGGGGGAGGGCAGGGGGAAGGAGGGAGTGGGGTATGGGAGGAAGAGAGAAAAGGATAGGCTATTTTGCAGGAGTTTTGTTGTTTTAAGAAACTTGGACATTTCCAGAAAACAAAATAATTTGCCTAAACTAAGAAAACTAACGTATGCAAACACAGCAAAAGAATAGTTCCAGACACAATGGATTTGATGTTAAGATTTGATACATTCATCTGCATGCAAGAACAGATCAGTTTTACTACACATTTGCACACAAAGAATTTTTGGTTTATTTTTGTAGGTTTTTTACATGTCTGGAAAGACATCCCAGTTCCTGAAGGGACTTTTTGATTCAGCACAGAAGGAGAAATTGCTCCCACTATTTGGGCACATTATGAGACCTTACTATTGTCTAAAATATAAGTGCAAATTATCACCTTTCAAAAAACCAAACCAACCAAACATAAACCTATCAACAGATAATGCTTCTAATTTCTGGCACAAGCTCTTAAATGTGGACAAATTAACAGGCAAGAAAGAAGCAATCCTCAAAAAGAGGAAACTCACATCTGTAGAGCAACACATTTGTCCTAAATAATCAGGTTGAAACCAATCTGTATGGTAGTGTTCTCACAAACTGAATCTTTTCCATCAGCCTTTCTACCTCATTCAGCAACTACAGGCTGGTACAAACCTCCAGCTCATTAAGAAATTATCTTTCTTTCCATGACCACCAAAACATTACTGCATTCACCTGCATGGACATCCTGTTCCTCTTCATCTTCTCACTCCAACCTTCTCCACACTCCCTGCTTGCTCAGTCCTGTTTTTCATCCCTTCAAGCAGCTCAGACATGTGCTTGCTCAGTTACTCTCTACAAAGGAACAACCACCCTCTATCCTTCAAGCCTTACATGAGACTAAGAAAGTAGAACAAAAACAGCAGCCAGACTTTCTCCCTCCCAGGCTTATCTCACCTGCACTAGATTAACAGCTAAGTAGTTCTACAGTCCATAGCAGAAAAGAAGAACTGTAGAAACAAAGACAATTACCAATAACTTTGGATCTTTTAATAGCGGAAATTTTGAGAAATAAAAAAATAGCTAGCGAAAGCATGGAGAAATCTGCTACAGTGAAAATGTGACAATTTCTGTAATATGTAAAAAGTATGTAAATATATTAGGCTGTGCTCACGCTTTCAAAGAACCATACTTAGCTACCCTTAAAAATGGCTATTGTTTCAGCCTGCGTACAAAAGTTCAACAAAGCATTAATGAACCCAACAATGTATGGTATGATATGTAAGAGTGTTAAAAATTAGCACATGCCTTAAATATGTGCATCTGTCATATGCACTTCATTGTAGGCAGGCACAGACACACTCGTGCACACTACAGCCTCTGGGATGGCTACTGCTTTTTTGCAATTAATACCCAACAAAATAAAGATGCAGGGGAACTTCTGGAGCAATCCACAAGCACTGCAAGACTCAAGAGGTGGAAGCTACTTCACCTTCTGAAGGCTAAAATGATAGTTCTGACTTAACCCTTTATTGTGATGACAACATTCTGCTCTGGATTATCTTACTCAGCATGAAACTTCAGATAAATTTGTTTGCCCTTGATGTACTTGTGAAGGAAGGGAACAGCTTTGGCCTTAACATCGCCATAAATATTAACTACAGCATATTAATCAAGCAAGCAGTTTAAGAACAGATGATGCTATTGCTGTTTCAGGAGCAAAACCATGGGGTCAGGGTCAAATTAGGATAAGACATGACAGGGCAGTATCTGCAGTCCTCCGTACTGAAATGAGATGGTGTCAGTGGCTTTTAAATAATAATAATATTATACTGACTCAGTTTTCCAATCCAAATCCCTATGGGACTTGGTGAACCCTTGAGAGTACACAAGGAATCATACGACCCAGGGAGAGCCACCTCTTTCAGGTACAGTTTCTGTCATCTTAAACTGATCTTAAAATCCTGACCTCTGGCATGAGATATAAGTGCTTTTGCAAACTGCATTTTAGACTCTGTATTCTCAGAAAAAAGCAATTTGAAAACACTAAATCTTTATCATGACAGAAGTCAAGTATTGAAATGTAGGTACAGGAAGGAAGGAAGGAAGGAAGGAAGGAAGGAAGGAAGGAAGGAAGGAAGGAAGGAAGGAAGGAAGGAAGGAAGGA